>CAJQZM010035724.1:0-16521 GCA_907164665.1 Colias nastes | reverse complement strand
TGGTCTTAGCGTGATGATATTATATAGCCTATAGCCTTATATAAATGTACTACCTAACACCGAAAGAATTTTTCAAATCGGATCAGCAGTTCCTGAGATTAGCGGGTTCAAACAAACAAACAAACTCTTCAGCTTTATAATATAAGTATAGATAAACATTGCCATGTGTTAATGTTATTTTCGTCTTTTTCAGGTCCGCTAAAGCAAAATCCTGTACAGATCTTCTCAATGACGATGATTGAACGACAAAAGAGAAGTCCTCGAGAACCAAATAGAAACAATGTGCCGAAAAACGGCATTACAAGGAAAACAAATTTCACAAGTGCACCATGACTTGACTTATTTATTAATGGAGTTGTATTTATTTCCTCCGTGTAACCACAAGGAACTCTGAACAAACGGTTAAGTCCAGACTCCAAAACGATAATAATATGTAGTAGTTTTCCTGTTCCTTTTCCCGAAGAAAGGTCATCGTTACTTATATTTAGACTGACTTTAATAAAATAAATAATGAACATTAAGATTAACGTGCCATCAATTAAAAATATGTATAGGTCCGATTTCTTGTTTCGTACAACATTTCTTAGAAAGCACCATGCAATTAAAACATTGTTTTTTCAGTACCTGACATACTATCGTTAGTTATCTTTCAAATTCACACAAATTAACAATTTAATTAAGAATAATTCCAAAGATATTGTTAGTTTAAATCCTCTTTAACATTATCTATGTAATTTTTTTCTAAACTATCAAAATATATCTGACAAACTGTTAGCTAGATAAGTGTACCGCTTTTCTATGTATTTTTTTGTATATAACGTACAGCGTACTGTATTTCTTAATTAAAATGAAGCATAAAATAGTACAGTCTTAATGTATACCTAATGATATAGCAAATGCACTAGTTAGACTTGTATATTATGTATTTGACTGTATGAAATTGTATTCGGTATCTACGTTATAGATAAAATATACGTAAATTTAGCTCGTTCTGACATTTAATTATTTAGATTTGTGTGCAATACTCAAAATTAGATTTTCACGCGAGAAAAAAAAATAGTGCGATTTGATTACAAAATGATACCAATACAGCACAGAAAGAACGAAATTTGTTGAAATCTTGCAATAATATGATCTGATTTATGTAATAAGACTATGATGTAAACTTCTTATTGATTTATCATCTAATTGAACTATAGATAGCCAGAATATTTGTATAGAAATTATTTAATTGCATGATATTCATTTTGCGATATATTTATTCACATAACTTCAATAAACTATATTTGACTATACAATAATTTGGAGTAGCGCATGTTTACACTCTTTTTATAGATAATAGATTTGAATATTACTGTTTATACCATTTATTTTGTACATATTATCGTAATTAAATGCAAATTATTGTTCATAAACTATATAAAATATATTGGATTGTTTTATTTCATCCTATACTAGCGGTCCGCCCCGGCTTCGCCCGTGGTACATATTTCGCAATAAAAGGTAGCCTATGTTCTTTCTCAGGGTCTAAAGATTGTCTGTGCCAAATTTCATCAAAATCGGTCCAGTAGTTTATGCGTGAAAACCATACATACATACATAATTACAAACCTTTCCTCTTTATAATATTAGTATAGAATATAGATCACTAACACATTTTCAACAACAACAAAATTACCTGAATCAATATAATACATAATGCATATTGTCGGTTTGGAAGAAAAGCTATATTTCTGATGAAAATACGAATAAGTACCTAATTCGCATAATGCCCTTCTAAACATAGATTTCATAAAACGTAATAAATAACACAAATTGTTCATAGAAATATGACGTCATTATTTTTAGGTATCCTCAGTGTATAGGACATAGGTACCTATTAATTTTTTTTCTTCAATAATATTTTACGTCAAAATTGCAATCATAACGATAAAATGTGACAATACGAAGTTGACAATATTTTTATGTACATTAATTGTTTTTTTCATCCTTATAATCCGCCTCGGCTTCGCCCGTGGTTTGCCCGTGGTACATGTTATATAATCTATAGCTTATAATATAATCTATAACATTTGAAATCAGTCCAGCAGTTCTTGAGATTAAAATGTTTAAACAAACAAACTTTTCAGTCTTAAATTATTATAAGCATAGATTTCAGTATAAACTTTAAAAAAGTGACATCTACACGTAGAGATGTAAACTAATAAACTTTTTAGAACTCGCGGTTATCAAAGTACATAATATGTACAAAATGTAAGTTGTTTGTCAACGACATGCAGTAGAATTCCCATAGATGGCAGCAGTATTCACAAATATACAGAAATGCTAATAGGTATTATAATATTTAGAAGATCTTGTAAAGATGAATGGATGAATACATTTTTGTTAACTTTTTACGCAAAAAATGTTGATAATAATTTTAGGATGATATTTGGCACTGAAACTTAAAAATATATAACATTTGAATACCTTTATTATATTCACCTAAACTGACGTACTTGCATACAGGTAGAATATGTAGGTACCTAAAGGTTTATTACATCAGTAAACACGAGTAAATCCGCCGTATTTAATAATCTAATCTTAAAAGGTCTTCAATATTATTTTTGATACCTATCCTACATACCTACATAACCTATGAAAAAGGAACAAAATTCTTTTGAGCTTTGCAAAAGAAGCTTGTAAAAGTAGCATAAATTAAGGTACCTATAAATTTAAAAAGTTTGGAAAATCCAAAAGTGCACGCCTCATAATCTCAGTCGATATTTTTTTTTGTTTATTTAATAACAATTAAACCACATCGAATCAGACCCTGAAAAATGAAAGGGTTCTATTCCTGAGCATACTCAAGCGTAAGAGAAAAAAAAAGACTCGATTAGTAAAGTATTTCGGTCGCTATCGTGTTAACAAGAAAATCCTCCGCACATACAGACACACGGACGTCCAAGACAGAACTTTTTTAAACTGTTTTTTAACTAGTTTAAATAACAAAAATGACATCAAAAATATCATGAATGTTAAAAATAGTGTTTTTTCTTAATATGTGTGTGTATGTATTATCTTACAAGTGCAATGTATGATACATAATGACATTTTAAGTTTGAAAAATCAGATGTTTTGCGCGAAGTGACAGTAGTACCCACCTCAACGCTTCGCTTATGAGGCGTGCAATAGCATTGCATAGCATAGCTTACAGTATATAAACATACGTATAAACGATGTCATTAATTCAACAACGTGTTTTCTTAAATCACAACTGTGACCAGATGCGCTAGAAAACGATAACAATTAATTCAATCTTATAAAACGACGCGACGATTATTATCATTATTAATAGCACAGATAATATAATACTATACTAGTTAATAGGTTCCGCATTATAAATAGCTAAATATCATCTGATTCACATAACTTCCTGATTTCTCGGTTCTTCGATTGAATCCGATTGCGATGTGAAACTTTCACTCTCGTTAGCAGATTTTGATAAAAACTTTTTGTAGTCGCGTGCAAGCGTCGTGCAAGTCATTGATAGCGAAATTTCAAGGGCCGGAAGCGGACATTAATCGCGTGCCTTGTTTATATGTATATCTACATTTGTTGAGTCGTACAACATCTGTGGATTATATAAAAATATCACTGTATTATTGGTGGGCAATTTACTGCCACACTCAGAAAGATTCATTAAATTAGTCCTAATGAGTAATTAACTAATTATCATTAAATCTGCTAATTGACGCTACATCCCAGAGACAAAATTTAAGGGTTCATTATTTAATGACAACTTTAAGTATCCATTGACAACGGACCAGTGGGCGGGGCTTAAAAAACATGGCTACGTATTGTGTGCAACAAAAGAATTAACCATAAGTTTACATTGAATTAGTGTCATCAATTTTAATTATTTATGTTTTCTATAAATGAATTTTTTCAATTTGTTGGATCATGAATGGATTAATGAATCCTCATTAATATCATTATGTTTTTTCACAGCATCCTTCTTTAAACTCCGATTTACTAGACGCTGATGTCGTGCCTATATATTTTTTTTAGCTATATTTGATAAAAAAGAGCAAAGTAGCGTAATGTCAGCAGCAACATTATTTCCGGAGCAAATGGTAATCCTCTTTTCGTTGGTTTCCTTAGGTCGGGTGCCAGCAAAGGCAATATAACATTTTTTACAGAATCTGGTGTGAATCTATATCGTGCATGGAATTCCTGAACAGAGTATTTTGTGAAGGGATCAGAATTATCTCGTAAATACCGCCTCGGCCCGACTTCTCTATTCTGGCATAGTCCACAAAGTCAATAAAGTCTATGAGATCAGACATCTTTACCAATCTTTAATATTGAAAAAACTTTTAATTAATGCTAATGTGATTTTTTTACCTATTAAAAATAAAAATATAACCTCAAGTCCGCAAACGCAAATGTCAAAATCAACCATTAAAAAGTTAAGTAAAGGTTTTGCTGTACTTAACTTTAATTGACAACATTTCATTTTTTATAAGGCCATGAAAGAAAAAAACCGTTTCTTTATTTTGCTCTTGCGATTACAGAAAAAAATTTATTTCATTTTTTAATCGCATATTTTAAGAGAAATTAAATAAAAACGATAAATGTGATGATGACGTCATACATACGGAGGAATAAAAATGCGCCTTAGCCTAATTTAAAAAAAAGTTAAAAAAAAAACTATCACTGACATTTACAGGGTATGGCATGTGTCAAATTTCATATTAATGTCATTTTTGTGAATTATTCATGTCAACAAACTTTTAAATCGTGTTATTGTGTTTTGGTTTTCTAATTTAATCTCATTAGCGTGATGTTTGTTTGATTGGAGTTGGACCAATTTATTTATATTATACAAATAGTGCCTATAGTGTTCATAATTTTCTTGAAATAAAAGACTTTGTTTACTTACTAAAAGTTGTATTTATTTAACACTTTCCAACGTTTTTGGGATAGTTTATTTGTTTCCCAGAAATTTTCAGCACCCCTTAACAAATCCTGCATAAAGTCATCATCATCAGTACTTGTTAATAAGTTTCTTTTGTTCAAAATTTGGATCAGCAAATAACAAATAACAATATAAACAAAGCTTGACAAATCAAAGTGACAAATGTGCCAAAATGTCAACTGTCAAGTTTTTTTTTTTTAATTTAAACTAGGTATGTGGCAAAGGAAAAAATGTATTCCTCCGTATGTATGACGTCATTTGGCGATTACGACATTTTAGAATGAGATGATTTTAAAACTCAAAAAGATGAATGAAAACTTCAATATTTATAAAAAGCAAAAAATACGTGTATCATAATTTTTGATCTAGTTTTCATTAAAATAAAAAAATAAGTAGCTTAAAATTTTGAAATGATGTCAATTGTCATTAAGGGACGGTAATGAACCGTTAACTGTCTCTGAGAGCGAACTTTTTTAAATCTGTACTAAGGAACGACTTAAGTAACCATTAAACGTCTCTGAGTGTGGCAGTAAGTAAGGTATATAAAATATATTGCTGTTATATTGAACCTGGCTTTGTGTAGGTACCTTTAATTAATATCTAACGTACATTATTTACGTAGGTAAGTACCTAACTTTATTTGATGTGTGATTACGGATGTTGAATCAAACGATTAAAAAGGACTTTACTAACAAAATAGAGACATAAATTTTGAATTAAAATGAATAAATAATAATTGAATACTTTTCAAAAGCCTTGAAAAATATTAATAAGAAACTGATTGATTACTTTGACTTCGGCCGCGTTGACTGGAGAAAATTAAAATATATTATTTATGCATAAGTACAATAATACAAACCTTTCCTCTATTGTAGTTAAGTGCGGATAATAATGTCATAAATATCCAAATTACAGTATTGGAAAGCGATGCAAAACTTATGCTATTAATAGTATCGAAACTATAATTTGATTTCATTGAAAGGATATATGCTCTTAATTATCGGCTTAATTAAATTGAATCAATAAATAATCGAAGGAATCATTAATTATTTCTAGCAGGTTATTATTATGAAATCTCTGCTACCTACGCGTACCTGACGCAATGTGTGCTTGGCACATGTGTTATAATTATCTTCCTCGCTATTACAGCACGGCTAGGATCCGTGCTGTATGATAGCGACGATTTATCACACACCTTGTTTACTTGATAAGCTCTGAATACTCGATGTCAACGACACTACGCTTTAATGACTCGTTGCGTAATATGCGTAATTTATGTAGTATAATCGTGATGTCACGTAGTTCTGAGTGATGTGTGAAATGTACGTGTTGTACTTGTACTCAACTTTATACGCTGGCAAATGGGATGTCTCGTGGCAACAGGCTCTTGACCAGCTTTGTAAATTATTGGCCTATTCAGCCGTTAGGAGAACGTCCGGGACGTAGACGTGGCCGTATTTTAGATAAAGAAGTTTTATTTTTTACGTAGAATTGAAATTCTTGAATGTTTCTTAGAATGTATGAATATTTATTCCACATAAACCACTCTCTGGTGGAACAAATCCGGTATTCATAAAATATTATAAACTTGTTATTAATGAAACACAAAACAATTTACAAGAAAATGCTTTTACTTGAGTCTTCACGCTCTTTCACTGAACTTTATTAAGTACCCCTTTATGACACTTGGGGGAGCTTTGTGGCAGGAAATATTAAGGGTTCTTAAAAGGACTTGTGTCCCTAATATGATAAGTTATGCAATAAAGTTATTTCGAGTTGTGATTGGATCAACATCCCCGTTTATAAGCAACCCCTGTTAGAAAATAGACGATAAACCTTCGTAGAATGTTTTTCAGGTCATATATTTCAAGCATTTGTATGCGTTTATATAATAGAACTTATACCTACTCTTTATTTATAGAATAGACGCTCTTCTTATTCAAAGCTACAAATGAACAACAACAAACTGCAACACGCTATCCAGGGGAGCAATTTGAGCCACATTAATTTGATAAGCAATATAAATCTATAAAATATAGTTCCACGCAGACGCATCTAGCTAGCTGAGCTAATGACTCGTAACAAACCACTGATGGCGTCTCCTGCGTGCCTCCAGGATATCAATCACGGTGACTCACGCGCAGAAAAACCATAATCATAGCTGTTATTAGAGCCTTAAACAACTTTTTAGTCAAGTTACGATTACATCATAATTGTTGAGATAACATTCCCTGTAACTGTTTTTGTAGTGGCATTGCTTTCTTCCTTATTAAGATGGGTATTAATATGCCATTACCATACTGCAATCAGTCACTGGCCCACAGTATGTTTAACATTCTTGGAGATTTGAATTTGCTTGGAAAGTATATTAGCAATAGAAGATCTCTAACGATGTTTTTAGTCCTGGTTTTTTTTAACCGTAGGTGTTCTTTATTGCAGAATATGTTTATTGCATTATTTTTCATTTTAAGTATGATAGGTATAGTAGTAAGTACGTGGTGCAAATGGGTGTGATGTGTTCATCATAATAATATGCTTTAAAATTTATGTTCACAATTTCGCTAATCGCTATCACCAATCCATATTAATTGTATAATGACTTCTAACTCTTGATTACCATAGTCAACAAAAACAGAGCATTTGCAACCTCCACGATAATGTGAAGGCACATTGTCACCGAAATGTGTTATCGTAAGCAAGTTGGGAGCGCTTTCATAATACAATATAGCCTGCACACAATGGACGATACCTTTCCAGACTTATTCTTGTGGCGTGCGATATATTTACGACTGATTTAGGAGAAAATGTGCAATCTTTTCGAGTAGTATTATGAGAGTAAATAAGCAAATCTAAATTATAAGTACGGGAATTTCCCTATGGTAGAGCAAAAGACGCGGGTTATACTCCCTAAATTAATAAAATGAAGAAATAATTTCTTATAAGTTTTGAAAGACACTTACTAATAACACAAAAAATTTAAACAAACGTATTAGGTATAAAATGGTTTTACGTGACATTAGTATGTACTATTTACTATTTGACACATATTTTTACAATAAAGTATACATTCAAAATTCTTCCTCCTTGTCAAATCTTCAGTTTAGCAATTTAGAAGTTATAACAACGCGAAGCTCTAATAATAAGCTCCCATATCACGTGTGTCGTAAGGCAAGTGACAACAAAGAGGCGATTTGTCGTCCCATTGTGGCAGACAATGGCCGACCGTGGCCGCTTGCTAATGGAGGTGATGGGCTCCGCTAACTCTTACCAGAAAGATGACACTGCTCAATTGTGCCCTTACGTATACGTCACTTTAGACGAGTCAGTACTATGTCGCGTTAGAGTATACATAATTCTATGGTACTATGAACGTAATCATTTTGTTGTACAATCGAAGGAGGCTTTTTATAACTAAAATAAACTTTGATTGTTACAAATATAGTACAGCATCATTATTTAAAATAATGTTATTTATCGGAGAACGATATCATAATTTTATTCCGTCTTTCAGTCTGTCCCTGTTTAAAATTTTAAATTAGGACAAGACGAAAAATATTTTTTATACTTACACATGCCTAGAATCGATGTAATCTCAGTGAAGGGCAAGGGAATTAATGCCATGAAAATTAAACCTGAATGGGGAAAATACACAGGGGATGAACTTTTTATCGGGAACGACCATCTCGTTATAACTTCATGATAAAAGCGCAGACGCGAGTGGAAAGTTACTTTGATTACATATAATAAATGAATGACTTTTTGTGACAATATTTATATGTCATGTGGATAATATATAGTTTCTACATTACTGTTCATTTTAAATACAATTTAATAACAAAATTGTAGCAATTAACCTCATATTTCCTTGAACAGAGCTTTTACCTACTCGAATGGAAATTTTCCATTTATATTACTAAGAGCTTTGTAATTTTAGCTATCTACGTTATGCAGTAACAAAGTAAAACGAGTTCTTTTTTGCTATTAACGTAATGACGATTAAAAGGCAACGCTTTTATGTAATATAAAATTCAGTTTCATAACTAACAATTAAAATTATTATATTACAAAGAAAATGTTGTACTGCAGGCGTATTTAATCATACAAGTAATACACGTAACTGATGTATTTAGCTAATGCCTGTGTAAGAATTCGTAATCAGATGTCGAAAACTAATATTTTCATCCATGGTGATTGGTGGAAACGTGTGGGCTCTGGTACCTATTTATTAAGCCTTTAAGGGATTGTTTCGAGAATTTACAAGAGTGAGAATGAAAAAAAAGTAAAGAACCAACATTTAATGATTAATCGAATTACCGAATAACTACATGTACATTATCGTCGTATAATATTATAATCGACGCTATGTTTACCCTACAACTTGAACTCTCTTTTCGCAACATTTTTACGAGACTTAAAAAAGTATGAGTACGTTATCCTACTTGCGCTTTTCATGTGCTTTTCCTATCAAAATTTCATTGCAGAACCATTCTTGAAAGTTAATAGACACACACAATGATTTCACTTACAAAACAGCGACAGCTTTCATGCTTTGTTGAACGGAATAAATTTTTTTGACATAATATTCAGTGTCCTCGAAATATTGCTTCGTCAACGATTTAGCGATATATTTTTGCCCCACTAATGCGGTTAGTACAGGAGGAAGTCGTCAGGGCTGCGCTGGCGGAAATTGTCAGGCATTAAGAGGAACATTAACCGTTAATATTAAAGGGACACCTTGCCCTTCCTTCTAGATACAGTTATGGACGCATATTCGCAGCGGGATGACTCGATAAACTATATTTACCTATAATTAATGTTTATAGGCTACCATCATTTATGGACGTATAGGTAATTTCATAATTTACAGTTAGAATAAATCCAATTTTACTACTTATTTGCCCATGGATTACCCATTACACTAAGGAAATCTGTACGGGCATCTAAAAACGTATTATGAAATTGTAATAAACTGTGAAATATGTGCAAATTAATCGCTGGTTTTAATTGGGAAACAAAATATATTTTTGACTATTCTTGACTACGCTGATGCTTGCTTTCTCGACTTAACATCTGAGCAATTGGATAAGCTTGAGCGACTTCAAAACCATTGCATTCGGTTCGTGTACGGTCTCCGTAAATACGACCATGTCTCTCACTTTCGTAAGAAGCTCAAGTGGCTCCCAATCCGCCTTCGCCGGAATGTTCATTACCTACAACTTTTGTATCGAATCCTTTTCAATCCCAAATCTCCTTCTTACCTAAAAGACCAGTTCCAATTCCTGCACTGTATAACTATTCTCTCCGATCTGTGGACAGGTTAGTGCTATCTATCCCTTCGCACCGCACACAGTTCTATGGTGGCTCCTTTTCTGTTACTGCCGCCGGTTTAGGCAGCGTTCCCACTACGCCGGACCGGCAGATCTGCCGGAAACCGGACACCGGACAGAGTGTTCACATTACATCGGATCCCGGAAGAAATTCAGACAGTCAAGTATTTAAGTACCTCAGTTGAATTTGGACCTGCGCGCATAATGGACGACGAAATTGTGTTGTGGTGGTATCTTAATAGAAGGCAAAATAAAAGAAAACATTGGGTACACCCTATTTTACGGGAAAGATTTTCACTTGGAACATTTGAAACATTAATGGGTGAACTTAGAAGAGACGAATCAAAGTTCTTCAATTATTTTCGAATGACAGCAACCACTTTTGACGATTTACTGGGACGACTAGACATAAGAGTACGAGATACAAGTTTCAGAGAATGTATTTGCCGGCACAAACTCGTTCACATTACTCCGGGCCCGGTCGTTCTACCGGCAATTCGTAGTGACAAAACGCTCGGTAAAAATGCCGGGCTCGGCAAAAATGCCGGACCCGGGATAATGTGAATAGCTTCATATAAATTGTACAGCCACTAGCCCTTCCGGCAGATTTACCGGCGCGGCAGATCTGCCGGTCCGGCGTAGTGGGAACCGAGCCTTATGGAACTCCCTGCCCGTTAGCATCCGAAAAGCTCAAACATTGTCTAGCTTTGCCAAACAAGTCCGAAGCCATTACCAAAACTTAGCATTTAACTCCGCTCAGTAAGTTCTATTAATTATATTAAATAGTATTTTGCTTTATTTTTATTGTTATGGTTTTCTTCTTCCTCTTGGTTTTAACGTATTGTATGTATATTACTTCACACAGTGGGTTGCCTGGAAGAGATCACTCTTTAGTGATAAGGCCGCCCTCTGTGCTAGTTTAGCTATAAGTTTTAGTTTTAAGTAATTTGTATAACTAGCATAGTAAAGTGTTATAAATAAATAAAATAAAATAAATATAATACAACAATTATTTTGCGAATTGTATATAAAATTTGTTAGATTATTTAAAATAAAATGAATATAATTATAATAGAAATTATAAATTACCTACAATGCACTGCAAAACGATTTTTGTGAAGCATTTGTTTGTTTATGAATCATTTTCAACATTATCAAAGCAGTGTATACAATTTATAAATAACTAGATAGTCGTTTAAAACAAAAAGAGACAACCCTCATAAACTTCAATGAGCAAATAAATTGGATGACTACAGCAGCAATGACTATTCAGTTTTTCTGACTTATTATTATACGCAATTTACCAGCCCCAAGCGTAAAAACATGGAAATTTAATACAATAGAACATAAAATTGTATCGCCCCGTCTTGTTTGTGAAAATCATCCACTGAATTAATTTTTGGCCAGAGCGAAATCAATTAGTGTTCCCTCAAATGCATTTAACGACTAAAAAACCACACGTCATTACTTTATTGCATCAAAAAGCGATAAAAGTTTGCCATCGGTAAAGAGGGAATTAAAACTTGAAGAATTACCAGATCCCAGGAGGTCTACATGAATATGTACTTATGTTTTTTTCAATCAAGAATAAGCTGTTGTAAAGGGGTGGAAGATGTCAGACATGCGTTCGATTAATAAAGCCAATTATATATAGAATGACCAGTTAGTTACAATATTTGACTGTTTTTATTATATACCTAATAATATAATTTAGCTCTACATTTTGGTTAATCCAATAATAAGTTTAAAAATGAATCGTAATTAAATCGAATTCTATAAACTCACAGATTATGAATCATTTAGTAAACGTCGATAAAAATTTCACGGAAACTCCATCGTTTCCTTAATATTTACACCCAGTTCTATAACAACAATTTCATCATCATAATATGTTCACAGACATACTGATAAGATTTGTGTTCCAGAAACCAATATAGAAGAGTGCTATCAATGAGAAAGTAGATTAAAGTTAGCAACGATGTCGCGATTTCTATATAGATTCCACATTGACCTCATATCAGCTAAGTAAAAGTATACAAAACCGAAACTTGATTATGCAAAAGTATTAAATATTTCTACACGGAGGTAATCATCAATGATAACGAGTAACATATCGAAAAATACAGAAATCTCATAAAATACGTTTATTTATTGAGGCCCGGTTCGATCTTTGATTAGGAAATATCAAGCAAACAGTTGGTATTTATACAGAATTTGTTTTGTTACTGTGTTTCATCAGTGGGAATATTAAGGTTAACATATTTCTGCGTTCCTTATCTCGTTTTACTTCAATATTGCTTGCTTTAGCCGCCAAAATATAATGTTTCATAAACAATTGTTTTAATATAACAAAACTAAAAGCTCTTTGACGATTGAAATCTAAGCTTCCTTTCTATTTACCTATCCTAAATCACTTACGGCAGTCATTTGATTCCAATAAATCATTGTTTAATTAAACACATAAATCATTATTATCGTTTAAACAGAGACGCAGAGAACACATTTATGTCAGCCTGGAACGAGTTTAAATCGCACTTGACCGATTTCTTATTACGATCCACATTTGCGGTTTGTTTTTGTTCTGAGTTATAGTTATATCGGTGGCCACAAATCACAGTGCAATTGCCCAACCATGCATTCCGAAATAACATAGCATGTCGTTTCTGTGTCATCACTCGCCTCTGTTAATTTACTGTCTGTATCATGTGTTTAATACAATGTAGATGCAGCACATGTATTACCTATACTTCTTGATATTGAAGACAGATTACATGGACAAGCATTTGGGTATTCCCACGATACGCAAATCTGCACGCAGTTCTGCTAATTCTTGGTTAGTGTAAAATGAAAGGAACGTAATAAATTAATTGCATCAAGTGTTACGGTACTCTGTGCAAATGTAGAGCATCAATTATATTGAAGAAATCATGAAGCTTATCTAGTTATTGCTATGAAATATTTAAAAGAGTTATCATGAAATCAATCATAAATAATTATGCTTATACATATTTTAATTAAGTGTTACTTTTTATGGATATAATTTCCGGTAAGTATTTGGTGCATTAGCTCTTACAAAATAATTTTAAATATAGTCATACAATCAAGTTATTCTGGAGTAAAAAGAATTAAAAAAGATAACACTATCTGCAATCACACTAAATTAATGATCCATTGAAATGTTACATTTTTTAGCCCTAACCTTGCGTTTTTTAGAGGACGCAATTTTGTTTTTTTGATGTGTAGGGGGGTCAGTGTGAAGCTAAAACCAAGTTTGTGGGGTCGCCACCCTTGTCCCACGGCCGCCATCTTGAAAATAGCGGTTGAAATGGTTTTTACGATATATCTCTTAAACTATTTAACTGATAAAAAAATATCGTTAACATTATTTGTTGCAAATTAAATTCTCTACAACTTTGGTGTAGTAACTTTTAGTCGTAGAACTATAAATAAAAAAGTTATAAGCGAAAATGTTCAGAAATTAGAGCCATTTATATTTTTCAATAAAACTTTTTTTTTATCATTTTACGAAGAAATGATATCAGACCATTTTTGTAGATTGTTTTTCGAGGAACAACTTTTATGTACAACATTTTTTCATAACGTCAATAACTAAGGTTTTACAGCGCTCTGAAGTGAGTACTATTTTTCAGTACTCTTAACTATACATATATTGGCTATTGGCTCTTTTCTCATACTCCAGAACAATAGAAGCACACTGCAGAACATTTCAGACCTGCTTTTCGACGTAAAAAAAAGTCGCGCTTCCAGACTCTACCTCCTGGGTGGTGGGGAAAAGATTCAATAATTAATTATTAGTGATATTGCAAAATTAATTATTAAAAATATTATAATACCAAAAAAAACCATTACTGATGACAAATTATTATTAGTACACACATAATATAAGTATACTGTATAGTTCAGAGTACTGAAAATTAGTACTCACTTCGGAGCGCTGTAAAACCTTAGCTATTTAATTAATGATATTTATCATTTCTACGTAAAATTATAAAAAAAAGTTTTATTGAGAAATATAAATATCTCTAATTTCTGAACATTTTCGCTTATAACTTTTTTATTTATAGTTCTACGACAAAAAGTTGCAGGATCAAAGTTGTAGAGTATTTAATTTGCAACAAATAATGTAAACAAATTTTTTTTATCAAATAAATAGTTTAAGAGATATATCGTAAAAACCATATCAACCGCTATTTTCAAGATGGCGGCCGTGGGACAAGGGTGGCGACCCCACAAACTTGGTGATAGCTTCACACTGACCACCCCTACACATCAAAAAAATAAAATTGCGTCCTCTAAAAAATGCAACCCCAAATGTAACTTTTCAATGGACCATAATTATACACTCCGAATCACTTACTGACAGTCACATTCCAACCTTACCTTTTCAAAAGTCGAATGGCGCGTAATAAATATGATTATGCGTGCGAGCGCCAAAGCCTTTATCTTCCATCGACATTAGTCGAAATATAATTTTGTGCGCAATATCGCCTGTTCATGCTCCCGTGCAATAGCTTCCGCCAACTGACGAAATCAAATAATCGCCACACACCGCCACTGGAATGCAGCCATCGATAGCGAAGGCAAGGTATGTGTACAATAAAGTAATACCTGTCGCAACCGTCAATGAAATCGTGGCTACTAAACAGTGTACGTTTCTATTTTCATCGATATAAATTTCATCGTACATAATACACAAATTGATAAGTGAGTAACTAATCCTTTACAACATTTAATCAGACGTTACCCTTTAGATTTAGACAGTATGATAACACTCCCAGTTCCTTGTTCCGATGATATCTGATCACTAAATAGATAGCACCACGGTCACGAAGGAAACCTGAATCTTATATTAAATAAACCTTTTACCATCAATTCTAGATTCCGCTGTCAGAATGCAACTATAAATATTTCAAACGGACATTACACACCTCACGGCTGGGATTGTAGTTAAATGTCATCTTGACCTTTGGACGGGGTGTGGTTTCGGAATAACCTAGAGGTCGCAGGTCAAAGGGTACCTATTAAGATCGTCTAGATGCTTTTAAATTTTGCAAGAAGTTAATTTGTTAGCTACAGCAGCATAAGAATAAATAAACGAAACTATTATTTTATTAAAATGTTTGATAATTTTTGAATTGCATTGCATTTTATCTTCAGGCTAGATGATTTATTATATTTGATAACTGACATCATTATTTCTAATGTTATTTTTAGTGTAATTCTTGGTATTCTTAAACCTTAATTTGCAGATTTAACACGGCGGGAAACCGCTGAAGCATGGCAACTCTTCCGCTTCCCCTCTTTGTCTTATTGACATTTACGAAATGTTACCACATCTTACTGGCTTACCTTTACGCCATTGCAACAAACTATGGCTTGTAGTTACTTAACAATTGCAATTAACAGGATCTAACTAAATCAAACTATTTGTGCTGGCATCTGTACAATTTGCATGTATAATGTATATTAGTTGAACTTTAAGATTAGGTTCTTACTCTACATATCTAACTTTTATTGATTATTCAATATTTACTTTACTTGAAAATGATTATCCGTTGAAAATTTAATGGTATAATTTAGGGGGAACATGTTTTTCATTAAATTATAATATATTATTATATATAATTTAAAAAATTTACACGTGGTCTATAATAGACTAAACTACATTATGTTATGAAAGTACGTTGTTAACATCTTAACGATAATTTAACGAGTCAATTATTGTATTTAAGTATAATAATTTGTACACCCATCTTAGTATACGAATATTTTCACTTATTTATAAACATAAAATAAGGCGCAAGTTTAATCAATTGAAAATAAATAAAATGTCCCTCCGGTATGCGACTATACTTATATTTGAAATGAAATGTAGGCCAGTGAACGTTCATATTTTTATATGTATACGATAATACAAGGTAAAGTATTCATAACTAAATAATATTTACATTTTATAAAGCGCTTCAAACAAATTATGTCATTTACGTCCAACAGAATACTTTATCACAATTCATTTCGGCAAGATAATTATTAAAATTTATTTTTACCTTATTTGCTAAACACGCGCATATTTATATATACAGTGTGTCCGGACATGACATACCGATATTTGAAGGGGCTATTCTCCAGGTATTTTTATCGACAATTCAACCCCTCTACAGTCCCCTACCTCACCCCCCTCAAAATGGCCGCCATTTTAATCTTTACCTACCA
>CAJQZM010035723.1:0-61087 GCA_907164665.1 Colias nastes | reverse complement strand
CGTTTTTTGTCGTAGTTGGGTTTTAGTTTTTTTACTTTTTATTATTTTAGATCTCAGATCAATACAGTGAAAAATAAAATTCCTTTCATTTACTGCGCTCTGATGTATGAGAATTTCAAACACAAATTTCAAGCACATAGCAACTTAATTAGTATCTTTCCTCTACAAAGTTTCAACTTCATTACTAGAAACTTATCCTTACTATAATATTATAAATGTGAAAATGTGTCTCTTTGAGATCTATCAAGTCGCAATGACTCTAGAAATAGTTAGGAGGATAGAGAGAGACATACTTAGGCTACTTTTTACCTCGGTGAAATATCCATGGGAATTCACTTTTACTATGTATAATTACCGATAGGTGGATTTATAATAGTAAATTTGAACAATATCAATCAAGATTACAATTTTTAGATCTCTAATATATTAAAAGATCAACTACGAAGTGTCTTGCTAGTTCTGCTCTCTAGAAACGGCTTTTCGAATCGGTGGTAATTGGTAAAACTATGTTATGACAATTTAAAAGTGCTTCTAGAAGAAGTCTTATTGAATGAATAAATGTTTGAGTTTGAGTTGAGTTAGAGTTTACCTCCAGCACCCAAATATTCGTGTCCATAGATGTACATAGCGCTAGACATTCTCGCCACGCAGTTGTCAATGTCGTCCTCCCAGTAATAGCGGATCATTTTCAGCCATTCAAAGTCGTTCCTGCGTAATTGGAATAATAGATATTGTGTATCGATAGTCGTATTGTTCGCCTTTCATTTTCAATAGTGATACGATTATTGTTTTTGACATGTGCAACTGTTATGTCTGTTTAATTGCGTACCTATTTGCAATGTAAACTTATATAAGTTATAGTTGTGAAATTATACATAATGTTAGATCGTAATTATATAAAGTAGGCTTGTACAATCTATTTCATAATAATAATAAAGAATAGCTATTTTTGCTATTATGAGAGCGCTTTGAATAGGGAATAAGATCGTCATTCAAAGCCGCATGGGAAATAAAAATGCTTTAAAACTTTTAGTTTATTTTCCTCAATATTCTCCTATAACTAAAATAGACAGTTATGATAAAATTTTCCACTGCAGGAGCAAAAAGCGTTACAGTAAAAAATAACCGACTCACGTTGAAAGCTCACAAAGAATTTGGCACTTTATAATAAAGAAACGTGACCCCGTACGACGGTCTTTGACTCTTCATTGATAATAGCCAAGCCGATCGCAAAAATAATAACTTGTACCTTTTCATGAGGCAAAGAAGCTAGATTTTTAGTATGAAAAAGCTTATTTTCTATAAAATTCCTTTGAAGCTTATTAGTACTGATAAGGGGCTGCATAAAAGGACATTTCCAACAATACCGTTATTATTTTAAACTAGGTTTGATGGAGGAAAACTTAATTTAATTTACTGTTTATTTAGTTTTTACTTTTATGAAAAATGTTATTTTAATAAATTCCTATAAATGTGGCAGTCAACAACTTAAGCTTTATAAAGCACATTTTCGAACTAGATCCCCTTTAGATCTTCGCTGAAAGCCCACTCAAGGTGCTCTTAGAGCAATACTATTTCAGATTTTAGAATGTCTTAACTGTGAATTCTTATTAGTAATCTAAGTTAATCAATAACCTCTAATGTAAAAGTCAGGCACAATACAATAAATATTAATACCCAATAAGCAACATTGATTTCTATTTTTATTTTCTAAATGACATTTGACACAAAGGTCATTGACGTTCCTATTCTCAATTGGAACACATTCTTATTAGGATCGTATCATTACTTACGATCTCTGCACATGCTTCTCCACCATGTGCGTGATGGTGTCTCTCGCATGCACGTCGACTGTTATTAGAGCACAGAGGACTTTCCGAAACAGCGAGGTGAGATCTTGTCGAGTTAGCGCCGCTAGGTCGTTGAGGTCCGCTATGCATTTCCTCGAATAGAACAGTTTTATAAGACAAAAGAAAAAATCAACAAAGCATATCTATGCTTATATTACCTTACGATAGTTACCTTCTTGTTATTGGAAATATTGTTTATAACAAAGATTAGTTCAATAAAGTAACGAATGCTTACACGATCGCTAATAATCATTAATTTCGTAAATGAATGAAAAACCTACTGCACTTATCAGAGAAGAGACTATAAAAATGTTTATATAACAACAAGCTATTACCCAATGTAATAGTAAACATTTTACATATCATAATTTCTTACAGACACTTCTACATAGTACTTTAACCCTAAAGTATTGTAGCATTATAGTAGGGGAGCCCAAGAGGGGATTTTGGGATTTACTCGAGCGCGTCAGATTACTATAAGGGACGGTACCTTAGCTATTCATTAGTACCTCTAGTCAATATGAGCAGTTATGGTTGGTGGGTGCGCTCAGGGGCCCCGCTGGAAAATTTGAATAATCCATAATTCCCTAAGGTTGAGCTCGAATCGTCAGATTAGCGAAATGGGGACTTCTTATATTGTAATTAACCCCCCCATATATTAATCTGACCCGCTCGAATAATATTACTTTAATTTTTTACCCTTTCTTCATAGCGATTAAATCGCCACTTAAATCGTCAGATTAACGTATACTTTTTTTCAGTGACGTCCTGGAGCATGCAAAATATCAATATCTAACGCGCTTGAGTATTTCCAAGCCAATTTTTTTCTTTTTTAAATTAAAAAAAATCAAAAAACCCTTCCCCACCGCTAAAAGTGAAAAAATTATAGGACCTTTTTTTCTCGCTATGGTCTAATCTACCAATTCTAATAGGTTCCCGTGACGCTCGAGTAAATCCACATTTAGCATCCTGGGCTCCCCTACTATTAGTAGTGGATATTAAATACTACGTAATACACTTTCCCGTGTTATTCCGAAGAGGCGCTAACAGCTGTAACAGATACGCTTAGGCTCGGTCAAGGTAAAGTAAACAACTTGTTATGAACAATGAATATTACAGAATAAATAATTATATCTTGTGTCCTAATTAGCGGAGAATGACATTTAACACAATAAGGAATTAACAGGAGTATTTTACTCTACTTGGCTTTATCTCAATGTATTTGAATTTTGTACATCACTAGCTGCGCTCCGCGGTTTCACCCGCGTGGCTCCGCTTCTGCTGGTCTTAGCGTGATGATATATATAGCCTATAGCCACTAGCCTTCCTCGATGAATGGGCTATCTAACACCGAAAGAATTTTTCAAATCGGTCCAGTAGTTCCTGAGATTAGCGCGTTAAAACAAACAAACTCTTCAGCTTTATAATATTATTATTATAATTATAATTAAGTATAGATTTATAAAAAATGTAATAGTAATATTGTGTTACTATATTCATACCCATTTTCTATAAGGTCTTTCATCACACCTGACGATGACGTTGCGAAACGGATCGTAGTTTTTAATAATACAATTTAATTTAAAAGTAAATAAAAATAGAACTAGTGAATCGTGTGCTTTACTTGACAATCGACTTTTGAAATAAAGCACACGATTCACTAGTATTTCTTTTAACTATTCTTTAATTATTATTTTATAATTATACCGAATTCCCTATCACAAATTACCGTCACATTTTACTTCCTTTAAAAAATATACCAGCTGAATGGAGAACCGCCTCCTTTTTTGCAGTCGGTTAAAAAGTAATGCATTCAATTTCAAATACCTCTCATAATCAAGCAGTGCTGTATCAATACGCAGCGGCACTTCCAGGTCAAAGATCTCGTGAACGCCCCGAGCCCACATCGTTTGTGATACAGTCAGAACCACCTGCAACATTATTTTTGTTTGTATGTTTGTCGAAACATACTGAAGCGGTTTGGAAATTAGAGCTGGTTAGTTTTGGGTAATTAAAGTTTTGGTATAAACTTTAATCACACAAAAATTACTAGCTATAATTTAAATATTCTGGGTAAGAGGAGATTAGTAAATAGGTATGTCCGGAAATAAAAATGAGAAAGGTTTGTACTCGTCCAGATATCAATTATTCCTGAAAATTCGAATATGCAGAAATTTTAATTAGGTCACAACCAGGAACATAAAATGCCAATATTGTTACAAGTTGTTTATTAATTTTATTCATAGACTCATCAAGCCCTTCAGGCCTGGAGATGAAGCACGGAAGTTTACATTTTTCTATTTTTTACTTCCAAGAAAAACTTGTAATAACGTTTATTGCGCGCGCTATCCAAACAAGAAAAAATGTGAAGTGCAATTTTAATCCAATACTTCGAATATTGCTTTAATACGATTTATATTGCATCAATTTTGAGAGGGAAGAAATATAGAATCACAGAAATAAAAATTCTCGGTAATAGCTTTTCAGAACTGAATATCTTGTAAAAACAAATTCAACAAGTGTGTATTGACGAAACACTGCGCTTTGAATTATGGAGAAGTTACGCTATATTGTCACGATATTGTCCAGTAAAATGACGATAAAACGGTTCAGTGTAATAGACAATAGTAATACATATTTGAAATGCTAATTTATTAATCAAATACCAGCTACTCGCGGTGGCTGTACCTGTGTTGCCCGGAATACAAAACAAAAGCAAGAGGTGGTTCAATGCTTTTTAGTCATTTAACATTCTACTGATTTTTGTTGACTGATACAGAGTCAAACCACTCATTATTTTTGAAGTGACACTTCTTTAGGCGCGTTGAGAGTAAAAATTCCAGGTCGCGTCATGACAATACCGTCACGTCATGGAGTAAGGCGGCAATTTTGCTATCTTTGAATCTTGCCAAAGAAGTTTCACACTAACACGCAGGTATTATGCTCAGCACACACGCTCTTTTTTATTTACTTTGACCAACGAAAGACAATCAAACATGTCATCCATGTAAAATATGCCTTACAAAACCTGACAAAAACATTTGCAAAAGCTGCAAAACACATTACCTGATTCGGATGTAAGGCCACCCATTCGACTCTCGGGCGAACTTGGTAATCCTTCAACGCGAACTTCATGCAGCGCTTCACTGAAGCGAACATTGCCTCCTCCACTTTGCCCAGCCAGTCCTCGACGTTACCGCGCGCTTTGAGACCCTTAAATAAACAATATTTAGAGAGTTTTCTTGATATTGGTACCCAATAGAGCACAGTATAATTTATATTTCAATCTTCACTTTGCCCGGGTTGGAACTGATTAAAAAATGTTACTTCATAAACATAAAACTTCTGGACAACTCTCGCCGTATAGACGAAAAAAACTTTTCTAATTGAGGAATTTAATTAATATATTTTTAACAAAAAACTAATACGCCTTCTAAACGAACTGAACAAAATTTAAATGGGACCAACCGAAAGGCTTTCAAATTCAAAATCAAAATTAATTTTGATGATTTTTTTTTATTTGAAAGGCTTTCAAATAAAAAAAAATCATCAAAATTGATTCATCCACCCGAAAGTTCTGAAATAAAAAAAATACAGTCGAATTGAGAACTTCCCAGTTTTTTTATCGAATAATGAAAGAATAAGGTTACCGATCAGGTTTTTATCAATTTACATTGAAAAATAGATTACATAATAATGGCGAAAAAAATTGAGATCATACTTAAAACACAAAAATAAAACAAAAAGCAGAAAGTCACGCTACATGTGTTGACATTTCTAAACGAGCTATAACAAAGGGAGCGGCTTGCAAAATGTTTGGAAACACGTTAATTGTGAATGAACAGGCTTTATTAAAATGCTGTAAACAGGTAAAATTTTTGTGTATAAAATTAATTATTATCTTGTGGTGTAAAGTATATCATAGACTAGCCTTTGTATTATAATAGTATAACTTATATTCATGTTCTGCACCACACCTATACCCTTATTTTTTTCAGTGAACATAAACATATAAAAATACACCTGTAGATATAAACATACCTTGCCCAAATTGATTCTTTCTCCCTCCGGTGAGAGCATGGCAATAATATCCGTAGTCAGATCTTCAGCTTTGGCCGTTTTAGCCAGCTTCGCCTGCAAAGCGTCCCTCGTAGCGAACGACATCTCTCTCTCAACCAGAGTCCCATCTTCCGTTATCTCCATTTCACTTTCTGGTAATTTCACTCCGAATTCTAGTTTCGCGATCGCGTCGAAGCATTTACGTAAATGTGGCTGTACTGCGTGTGGATTACGTGTCTGCCAAGAGAATTGATCATTATTATCATTTAACACATTTTGAGAATTTTGAAACTATGATACTGCAAATTGGTGATTAATTTCTCTATTGTACGGAGATCTAATGCATTAATAATTTCATCACCTATAAAAGAACATACTTTTATGCATTTGAACATGACGAAGTAATATTAAATTCACACTAAAATAAAAATAAAAATGTTTACAGGCACTTTAACTTAATTACCTACGGAATCTTCCAATCGAATTATCCACCAAAAATAAAAAGCATTAAAACTAAAGCCTATACAAAACAACAACCTCTATTTTTAAAAATTATTAATGGACCAATACCTGTGCCAAGATCTCCAGCAGCTCGTCGTTCGACAGGAAGAAGAACCTCGGGAAGGCCACTCTCTTGGTCTCGAGGTACGCCTCCAAGCACTTCATGATCTGGTCTAGCATCTCGTTGTTGCGAACGAACTCGTCGTATAGCTTCGGCTGAGTCGCTGCTGGCATTGCTAGAGGCACCTACGTTTTCGAGAGTTAGTTAGGTTTAGTATCGCCCGGCGCATATTATAATTAAATTAAACCACCAAATCTTAAAGAAATCAAATACATTTCTTTAATATGGTCTAACCTTAGCCAGTTTCCTCATGATATCCTTCCACGATTTATCAACAATAGTGAAGAGCCGCGTCTCGTTCGGCAGCTGGCGTTGGATGTCCGGTGCTGAGAATATCACTTCTAGATATATCCAGGTCTGTTGGCACGCGTACCACTCTTCCTGTTAAAACAAGATTTGGGAAATCAGTATGGAATTTTGGCAAAGAAGATAACAAGGATAAAAATTAAAATACACGAAAAAATACTCAAAAAAAAATTTAAAAACACACATTGTTGATAAAAGCGAAATTAAATAAAACACGTAAAATTGAATCCCTAATCCGTAAAATTGAATACACATATTGTCTTTGGATATGAAATTTAATTGCATAAAACCAAAACAGTAAGTTACAAAAAACCTAATTATGTAATAAATAAGATATTCGATTTACCAAAGTTCTTGCAAACAGCTCCAAGTTTTTGGCCCACTCTTCAACTCTGCTCCTAATAGGTCCACAGTTTCGTGAGCTAAGAATTGTGCTGATGTGGATATTGCTCTCATCAACAGCAGCCTGGATTTCATCGAGTCCACCTAGGACGTAGACATCTCGGGCGTCTTTGTGAAGTATTACGGGGAATTCTAACGCTGCCCAGATCTCTTCCACCTACATTACAATATATTTTGTGTGACGCAAAGTTGTACCTTAGAAATGTCACGCTCATTCATCATTTTAAAATAATCGATTCTGTTAATATTTATTTTATAATAGCTGCGCTCCGCGGTTTCACCCGCGTGGCTCCGCTCCTGTTAGTTTTATCGTGGTGATATATAAGCCTATAGTCTTCCTCGATGAATGGGCTATCTAACACCGAAAGAATTCTTCAAATCGGACTAGTAGTTCCTGAGATTAGCGCGTTCAAACAAACAAACTCTTCAGCTTCATAATATTAGTATAGATTCAAATTTAAAAGTTGAAAAGAAAATTATCTGGTGTTTTCCTTTATATTTATTTAAGAAGTCTGCATCTAGCGAATCATCAAACCCTACACCGGAATATGAAATGCAAATAATTTACCAAAACCTAATTTTAAAATCCAGATTCTCTTTTAGCAGCAACCAATGAAGAGGACATACATTAATTATTATTTACTCGCCTTCTTCAGCAGAGCTTCCAAACCAGCTTCCGAGCTCGCTTGACCAGCGACTTCCATCAGCTCCTCCGCATGTTGGAAAGCCTGCAAGTCTTCCAGCATCTTCAGGGTCACCACCATGTCTGGTGTGAAACGTGTGTGAAGAATCTCCTCTATACGGACCCAATGGCGAGGTTTAAGCGCTGGGTTCCGAAGGTATGACATGACTGGTAACTAGAATTAAAATCTTTGAATGAATACTGTTGAAATTTTTGAAACACATCATCTAGTAAGATACTCAGTTTTAATTATCAATCGTTCACTGAAATTGTCATAACTATATGATATTTTTCTACAAAATAATTGCAACGAAGTTTCGCATACTATATTATGCTACGTCCCTGACAAGCGACAAGTATCTGAAATTGTAGGACAGCATAATTTAGAACCTGCTTCTAGACAGGGGTTTATTACAGTGCACAGTATTTACACACACATACAAGTGTGAAAATATGAGGTGTTGTAAGTACGATACAATAGAAAGTGACGTATGACAGTATTTGAATGAATGAATTATGATGATATATGTTACAGTTTGAATTTTATCGTATCATTTTGTGAAATACCTTATCCTTAATAATATCAATAGTCTCCTTACAACCAGGAACTATCTTGTTAGGTGGCAGACCTTTGTCGAGCTGGTTGAAAGCTTTACCGAAGTTGATGGTTGTTGTTTGTATCTCATCTATATCCAACGTATTGAACGGCGCTTCGTACCTTTAGAAAAAAATAATAAAAGGTTGAAGTTGAATGAATCCAGAAAGCTTTATATGGTATTTAAATTTATTACGTTTAAAAGAAAACAATAGGTATGTACCATGTTGCAAATAGATCGTTCCACTCCTTAGAATTCTTCCACAGCATCTGACGCAGTCGCACATCTGTTATGGCTTCATCCAGCGACTCCAGTCTCGCTGGTGGTATCTAAATGTATTGCGTAATTAATAATATCTTTTTCTGCTAGTAGTTTAAAGGACCCTTTATTGTATATGTTATTATGGTTAAAAAATTTATAAACCGTCAGCCAACACTGACACTATCTATCTTATACGTTAATTAAGAAGAAACGAATTAAAGATAAATCTTCTACTTACAAGCATAAGCATTTTTATTCAATAATTTTACTTCAATATGTTATTTTATCTAGCATCTTTTTATACCTTAAATATTTTCTGCCATTCGCGTATCTGCTTGTCCCTTGCGGTACAAACTTGAAGTTTCTCAGCTAAATCATCGAGAACTTCCAACACCTTCTCGTATTCTGATTTTTCATCGTATAGCCAAGGTTGCTGTAATAGACATTTATTCAGAAATCTTGTGCATAAATCTAGTTTTTCTAGTTTATAATTTACATTAAAAATACATTCGATGATTTGAGTAAAAAGCATACGAAACGTGCGATGAAATCACTATAAGTTTTTTTTAATATTTCAAGAATACGTTATTCCGATATGGGTGTAAAGTATTATATTATTATTTTATAGAAGAGTTTATACCGGTCGCCTAACAGATCAAGACATTTTTTTTAAGTTCTAACGCCTTTAGTACACCTACGCATTCGTATGCGGCAGCGAGTCTCTGCGGAACTACTGCGTAGCGAAATATCTGCGGAACGTTAGTACACAGCAATGTTTTCGCAACTTTTTCGCAATGATATGCCATTGTAATTTTCGACGACTGCAGGTGCAGACGTAATTTTTGTACGTATTTTTATAATCTGCGTGTCCAATTGCGTATAATACGGGATAATCTCGAATAGAATGCAAAAATAATTCAGTATTTTCGGCATCCATGGTGCGAAAATCTGTCCTCACCGACAGATCGCGAGCTGACGCATTGCGATGCGAAACATCACTAGCGAAACGTATGCGTCTGTGTAACGGCCATTTCGCAGGTCCTTGCGAAACAATACTGACAAGGACGCAACTATTTCATCTATCTATGTGCTAGAGTGAGACATATCATATGCGAAAATCTGCCACACTACTTACAGATTTTTCGTTGTTTCGCTGCCGCATACGAATGCGTAGGTGTACTAAAGGCGTAACGCTACCAAAAGCCTAGAGAGACTAGAAAGCAGACTTGGATATAAGATATTCATTCTATTGACAAAGTCAAAGTAATAATTTCAGGTACATACTGCAACTTCATCTCGCAGTTTATTAACGTCCAACATCAACTCCATGATATCCTTCCCTATTTGACTGGCGAACATTCCCGCTAATTTGCCCCGGGTCTCCAGTCTAGCGTCTACATTAGTGCGTAGGTTGCCAAGGGCAACGCTGAGACCTGCACATATAATTTTTTTCGGTTGATAAAAGAGTAGGCAGATAAAGATAAAATATAATAAATATGATTTTAAACATGACACTTAAAACAGTAGATTTTAATTATTGGTCGTATCAAAGCTAGATAAATCAATTAATTAAAATTATATTTTCTGCTTCGAATATTCAATCATGCTTCAGTTATTTAATAAACGAGTCTACACGTTTGTTGTTTACTACGTTTATAATGATTGTTCAAAATTTAATGATGTAAATGCTATTATAATAATATGTGATCATAAGAATATTGCTAAAAAGCTAAAAATGTGTATCGAAACTGAACTATCAATACTTAGTATGGTTTAAAGTGTTAAATCAACCAATCCTCCTATTTTCGTAACACTGACCTATTATTTGAAATACTGGACATGTCGGACATGTAGCAACTTTTATATGCACTGCCTTTATTTAGATTCTAACTTTATTTAGATTCAGTTGGAGAACTGCTTCTCTAAAATTTTTACGAATAACTTACCCAAATATTCAGTCATGTCATCAGGTGGTATGGCGATATTAAATTCACCCATCAAATCATACAATTCCCTTAGATACTCCAACCTTTCTTCCAATTTAGCAACTCGAGGTTCTAATCCATCAAGTAAGAAGTTATAAGCCACGAGTTCACCCGCGCTTTCTGGCTCTTTAGTTATATCATCGTTGATGCCTTCTATTCCTTCTAGAATTTCGTCTATACACGTTCTTCCGATACTGAAAAAAAAACGTATCTTTTTTTGTCTAGATTATCTCAAAGGATTTAACCTTCGATATTTAAAATTTATGTTGATAAAATATGATTGTCTACGCCACAATTCAACAGCGTAGATAATAATAATTTATTGAAATTCGCAAAATCGGACTCCTACACTACATTCAGTTAGTGTGGTTAGGCTTAAATTTAGAGAAATCAATAATATCAGTCTGCGCGTTAAATTTATAAGCATTTAGCGCTAAAAGCTAACAGACAAATACTATTGCATTATTGATGAATGTCCAAAATGGAAACTTACTCAGGTGTAGTTGTATGAACAACGTCAAATAGTCTTCTCGGTTGAGGTCTGAATAGTTCTTGGAATGGAGACAGGCAGAGAAACAGTAATCCCAGTGGCTGGTAACTGACGACATCTTCAATTTCCTCTATTTGTTTAACAAACTTCTCACACAACTTCCTAAACACATTCACGTCCCTCTCTTCCCTTATTATGTTAGTGTCCATTTCATGAGCCTCTCTAAAGTTATCCATAAACTTATTCATTCGCTTGAGGAAAGTCCACAAGTTTTCGAAGGCATTTCTTACACATAGAGGTATAAAATTGATATCTTCTAACATCTGCTTGTCTTGGTGCATTAAGAAGTATAAATTCGGTGACTGGCCAGCGGACCACTCGACTTGCTTCCCCATTATAGTTGGCTGAACGAATATTTGCAATGAATCTTCATTGAGAAAGTTGTGGAAAGTTCGAACGTATTCTTCCCAATAGTCAGTTATTCTTTGCATATATTTTGATATTACTTTTTCGCTTGGATTCAGTTCTACTTCTCCCGAGGGTACGACATAAGCGTCAACTTGAAAGAGAGCCCACTAAAAAATGTTTTTAAAAAAAATGTATCGATGCAAATGGCGAACATAGCAAAAAGTACGAAAATAACAACAAATTATAATAGTGAAATGTTAGAAGAATAATATCCTGTTAATAGCAGAAGCTTTAATTTAGCATAACCCACACCTTGCACGTCTCAGTGTCCCTAGGCAATACTTCCAGCACCTCATCCAAGTCGGAACCTTCGAGCAACTCTTT
Organism: Colias nastes; assembly: GCA_907164665.1. Classification (NCBI taxonomy): domain Eukaryota; kingdom Metazoa; phylum Arthropoda; class Insecta; order Lepidoptera; family Pieridae; genus Colias; species Colias nastes. Next base: position 49,042 of record CAJQZM010035723.1, on the reverse strand, counting down.
CGCCGGCACGAACTGCACGTGCGTCCTCAGCATGTTCGCCATCATTGAGTTCGACAGCTTAGTCAGTCGGTACAGCATGTAGTTCGTCATGTAGTCCATTAGTTTTATGAAACTTAACAAAATATAAAGATGTTTGATGCATAATGTACAATTTTTCTGGAAAACTACAGGGAAGGACTGAAATTTATGAGTATGATAAGATGTTTACCCGCGGTAAAAAAGCTCTAGCCTCACAACTATCTCCAGCCACAAAAATCATGATATAAGTCGCTCTGTTGCGACGTGAAAGAGAGACAATTAAACATACATTCATTTTTATAATATTTAGTAAGAATGATATAAGCTTTATATATATTCTTATTCTTTAAGCTAGCTTTATTTCTTTCCTATATTGCAATTTGGTAGTCAACTAATTTCACTATTGGATGTCACTATGTTTCACAAAGCTTCAAGTGACAACGCGTTGAGCATTTACTTAGAGCCTTAGTTTTTTGTGCAACTTCGCGGAGCGTAACACACGTTTTAACAAATAAAAAGGACCATTGCGTAAATCGCACATACCAAGCAAGTCTTTCGCAATAGTTCCTCTTATTCGCCTTTTCGGTATACGACATGCCTCCCTGGGGCTTCCCTCGTATAATCTGAAAGGGCGCTATGTTTCTATCGTCGTATATAAAGCCCTGTTGGTACAGAGCAGCATGGCATGCTGTAGTTATAACGTCCAGTACTATTGCACGAAATTCGTAAAGTTTCGTACGCATGTATTCCACTTGTTTCATCTAAAATATGAGTTGTAATAATTTATAAAACCAAGGAATTAACTATGTGTTTGTTAAATATTTTTTGTATTTCATTTAGAACAGGATAACGGAAGTACAAATTTCATTTCAAATTCTCATACTCTCTTGCAGTTACGTAAAACAAAGAACAAATAGCTCAGCGAATTAAAAGTTCTGCATACCTGAACTTCAATAAAGTAAAAGAATGCAATATCCATGTCCTTTGAAATATCAGCAAAGCTCTTCATGTACATATCGCAGCACATTGCTTGCATGCTCAGGAGCGCTTTGCCCAAAACTGGGGTCAGAATGAATAGTTTTTTAGCGATCTTCTTGCGTATCCTACTGTACTTCCTGAATAATATCGACTTTCGCCACACGTAAAATGCTTTCCAGTAGCGATAGTTTCGGAAAAATTTTATCTGTTCAAAGATATTATTATTATAAATTTGATAATAAAACATAAATTGTATAATTTTTAACTTGTTGTTGTTTAAACAGGTACTTATTATAATTATTTTTTTGGCAGGAGAGATTATATTTTTGATTGAAAAAGGAAAGCACATCAATGACAAATATACCCACATTGCGTTTTGAAACATCAAACGCGTTACATCGTGAAAAGAAAAATTGGAAATATGGAAATATAATGAGGCTTATAATACGTCTCCAATCATACAATATACCTCTGTAATACCTCTAAATTACATATATTGAAGATTACTGATATTTTCTTCGTTCATTATCAGACTAATTGACGCCCACAACACGTCTCAGTGAGATCTAAACATAATATAATACAGAGGCGTATTCGAGAAAAACAAGATAATTATTTAAAAAAATTCTTACATCGGTAAGCTGTACAAATATAGTATATTCTTGTTCCCAATCTGGTAGCTTGGTGAACACCATTTCACTGGTGTAGTGCGTCACACCACAGGGACTTATCGTCAAGTAGTTCTTTCTATCAATTTGCTCATATGGTACCACCCTGTATAAGTGTTTTAGTTTTTATTACGTACTTCTTTAAGTAAATTAACGTAAGTCTAGAGAGCGCGTAGCCTTCGTAGACAATGCTACGAAGGCAACGTGCTACAATTAGCATAGAGATGAAATATTTTGCAAAATGAATTTATCTCGTTTTTAATCATATTATTATGTGTTTATGGCATTATCATTAATTTTTATGTAACCATAATGGCGATTTGTCCTAAAATGTCAAATCTTTAAATATCTGTTTACCACGAAATATTTTTCAAAGCACGATATTCCTAGAAGATATTCCTACATTCTCATAGGTATATTCAACCGGCAAGAAATTGGACCATGTGGACTTTATTTCAACGCATGTTTTGAAATTTACCATACATTAAGAATACTCATTGCTATACATTCTGATGCAATTTCCAATCTACCTTTACGAAATGTAGACACAAAGGAACAACAAGTATAGGTACAAATTAATAATAGCCAGATAAAGTTTATTAAAAGTCGAGCAAAACAGACACCGAATGGAGGGTGAAATAGGATGCACTTCTCCCGCCCTTTATGACAGAAAATAAACTGAATTTATCTCAATAAACTTATAGATGTTTGAGTAAAACTAGTTCGTTGATTTAATGTTATGCCATTATGACAGAAAATAAACTGAATTTATCTCAATAAACTTATAGATGTTTGAGTAAAACTAGTTCGTTGATTTAATGTTATGAGATCCTAGATTCTATGTATATTTAATTATAACCATGTGGAAATCATTAGCAAATATAGGTAGATAATGTTTATAATTGCTGTATAAAAGAGCTTAAAATCTAATCAAATTGCATTCTACAAAAGAAGTTTGCAAAATTTCACTCATACTTCAGATAATAGGGTGTGAAATACACATTCTGCGGGTGCACAGCGTAGATCATATACAGGAAGCCACACTCCGGGTTGTTTCGGACATGGTCTATGACCTCCTTCTGCGACGCCACCACGGGCTTCACCTTTAGGGGGTCTGTGGTAGCTTGCACCCGCTCCACCACGTCAGAGTCACTACGGGACTCATGTATTTTAATCGCTTTTTTCTTTTTACCTGTAGCAAAAGAACGTATTGTTTTCTTAGTTTCGTTAGAAAAGATAGTTGAAAATACTCACTAGACAAGCTTAGCTGGTAAGCTTTTGCTGAATTTGATGTTAACTATGTACTTAGAACAACCGTAACTAAACTTCCTTCTTATTTTATTTCTTATTTTAGAAGTTATCGACTAATTTGAAATTACTTATTGAAATTAAACGAATTAATCTTACCTTCATCTAGTTTAATAGGATCAAGTTGTAACTTATGAGTTTTCCTCTCCCTTTTAAATCTTTCTTCTTGAGCCACACCAAAACCGGTCTGTTATGAAATTTTTAATAAATACATATTTATTAATACATTCTAGATAGATAGATACATTCTTTTCGCATATCCACATGAGGTTCAAACACAATAATATTATCTATCCCTAATTTTATTTGAGATCCGTTTGTTCATTTGTTCTGGCGTAGGTAATTATAATATAGGTATTAGGTATTATAATTCAACTTCAACATCACTCATCCATATTAAATAATCAGTAGTAGTAAATAGCTAAAAAGTCTCATGAATCGCATCGTAACCGGTTCACCCGTTTAACAGCTACGGTGGTGTAGACAGATGTCAAAATTATATAAGCCCATTTTGAAGATTTAAAAAAGAATCTTACCAAAGGCTCTGGTTCTTTTTCTACATGTTCAATCTTATCCAACAGCTGCCTGTGAGGTAAATGAAAACCGATATCTTTTGATTTTCTGAAATACAAATGCACATAAACTAAAACAAATTTAAATGGAACCGGGAGGCGCTAGCTTAAAAAAAAAATTAAAATTAATTCGTTCATGCAGTCGAAAGTTCTGCGAAAGCAAACCCGAAAATAAAAATATAATCGAATGGAGAAACTCCTCCTTTTTTTGAAGTCGCTGCGAAATTACACATTATTATTATATTAGATTATACCTACATTATTATTATACAAGACACTTAGCCTAATCTTGTGTTGTAAGTAATTGTTTAAAGGGTACTGAGGCAAATATGTCTGGTGACTTAACGATAATCGATGGGTGTCCCAGGAATAATTAGCTCTGTATTTACATTACTACCTACTTCAGTAACTATGACTGAAAAGCTAAACAACTCAAAAATCATAATATTCTCTAATCCTGACCTAAAGTAAAATTAACATAATGTTATTCTTACTACCTACTACAATCTCTTTCACGTAGATAAAAATAAGTAGAGGCACTTTTGTCACTTAATAAAGAACTGGTTTATTCCTTTGTGAAGACGAAACGGTTAAGGAAAAAGTAATTACGAGCTATTATATTTTACATTTAATTGCTTTTGAAGCGTCTCTTTTCTTTCAGTTCTTCATAAAAATATGAACAAAAAAGAGCAACTTGCCTCGTGTAACAAGTAGGAACCTTCCTAACATTCCTTTGAAGTGTTTCTATCGCTGGCAGTGTACATGGCTTACGATGCATTATTTAATTATTTAATTAGTCATGATTTTTATTTATTACTACAACAGCTTAAAGAATCTATAAATTAATTATTATTCAATATCCACAAAATAAGTTCACAAGACTGTGTATTTGTTTATTATTTACTATAGCAACGCGTAACAAAAATAAACAATTTTGAATTTTCGAGCGCTTTGTCAGATAGCTTTCATTGCCGCCAATCACAGTGATCTTTATCTCTACCAAGTACCTATCGGTCAAGAAGCTTATATCTTATACACTGGAGATTTCGGTATGAACATTTGACGTGTAACAAGAAAATATTGCCCAGTTGTTGTGTTTTATCACTTTCACACCTAACTTGGTATTGCCACTGTTAATACGAAGTTTTCCCAAGGCTACTATGTATGCTGTAATATTCTGTGCAAAAGGTTAGTTTTTGTACATGAGTTTGTTGATAAATTGCCAACAACGTCATTCAGAAGCATTGTTGGATGAGACAATTATTATTTATGCTAAATAAAATAAGTATCTGAACCAATTATTAAAAAGCGATACTCCCTGATTATGGGTAGTTACCATAATAAAATTGTAGCAACTCTCACTTTGACAATATGGCATAAGTGTCAAAAAAATTGCGTCGCTTCGAATATTTAAGTTAATATTGTTGCGTATTTAATAAATATTTTCCGAATATAAATAATGTATTGCATTGTGAAAAATTGCAGAAGTTTTTGGACACCAAATTCTGGCATAAAATTTCACAGGCAAGTGTATATTTACGCTATTTACAATATTCCTCAATACTCATGCATTTACCTGTATAGAATCATTTTCATGGCAAAAATCGTCAATTTTATCATCATTTTAGTAATCAATCATGCTAAATATCTTCTATCTATCTTCTTTTCCTAATAATTTCATCATTTTTCAATAAACCAATTTAACAAGTAAGGTAACCATGATGACGAGTTTTTACGGATAGCGAAGAGAAAATATTGTAATAGTTAACAAAATTATGATGAACATTTAGAACACCATTTCAAAGATTTTTATACTAGTAATGAAACAACGCACGACATCGATATTGCACTCACATGTGGTTTTATGTTTGTTCTTCTTTAACATAGAAATTAATAGTTCTTTTAACTTACCAATTTTTTTTTGTTTTAAGATATATTATATATTTAAGATTTATTTAAAGATAAGCGAGTTAAATTATATTACAGTACATTAGTATAATAAATAATGTAGATATTAAATATTGAATGTATTATTTCGCATCTGATCACCTATATTACAGTGATGAACTAGCGAACGTGCGTACGTAAGTACAGCTCCTGAAAGACATACGAATTTCTGAGAACTGTAATATCGTTACCACACATCAACACTAGCGATGCAACTCTCCCTTTGGAATATTGAAAAGTTTTAGACTGAAGCTTGAGTAACCAAAACGATGTTTTAATGTATGTAGCACTCATTTTAATTAAAAAATCGTAGTATGAGATCAAAAGTTATCAAGCGTTATTTAAAACTATCATTCTCTACCAATTAAAATGGTATGTACCTATAAAGATGATAATTATTCATGTAAGTTGACCAGTAATATTATAATATAAATACTGTTAAAAATATATGTCGTTATTATTTATAGACCATGATTTTTAGTTTTTTCTATTTCAAAAAATCCTGAATATACAAACCAGTGTGGTCACCCACAGAAAGAGACAAAAAACAACACTGACGTCATTCAAGGTTATATTTTCTTGTGACAAGTTAATGGTCATAGTGCAATCTCCAGTGTATTAGATATAAGCTTCTTGCTATCGGTCAATTAAGGAAAGCTGGCATGTTCACAGTACTCACACTTATGCAATTTCACTTACAGTATGTTCAAAAATAAATGCGACTCTAGTTTCATTTTAGACTTGAATTGTAAAATGGGTGCGTTGTAGATAAATATATGCAAATATAATTATGAAAGCTCTCATAATTTACCTGTAAAATTATAATTTAAAAGTAAATCAATTGATGAAGTTAATTATTTATTCTAATAATAATCAATTGGATAAAAGTATTAATAATCATTCAATTATCAAATAATAATTAAATTTCAGGTCATAAAAACAATACAAATAACACGTGCGCTCACTCCCAACACACGGATGGTTGTTTTGATAATGATTTAAATAACGGACGCCTTCTGCAGTTGCGGAGCAGTCTTGTCCTGACTTTGGTCGAGTAAAGATATCTAAGAAATATTATATTTGTAGTAAGTACGTAATACCTACCAATACGCGCTAACAAATATGTGTTACATGTATGTTTATTGTATAATTTTCACACTATTGGTTTTAAACTCAAACTCAAACATTTATACAATTAGACTTCTTCTAGAAGCACTTTTGAATCGTCATAACAGTTTAACAGTTTTAACATTTACCACCAATTCAGAAAGCAGTATATATATACTTAGAGAAGAAGAAGAATCTATTTAATCATAATCGTAATCTTCTACTTCACTGAAACTTTCATAATATATTTCGATAATTCTTCCACAGTTTACAAGTTAAAGTTCACATTTTGTGATGCTACTTTCCCTTTAATAATTATGCCCCATAGTAACTCTATTGGGTTGAGTTCTGGATGGTATGGTGGAAGGCGCAATACACTATGTCCATGATCTTTGAGGATTGCATCAAGTAAAAATTGTGTATAGTTTGGCTTATTTTTTTTAATAATGTGATAACTCTGATTATTAATTAGTAATTTGATTTTTGAAAAAAAAAATGCCGATTTTAGTCAAAATTTATATTTTTCTAACAAGATCCTTATCATCCAAATTTCCACCTTGGTGAGAAAAATTGACATTTCTAATGAAAATGAACAAAAAATGAAATGATTTTATTAAATACTGTAAAATAGTCTATAATTCTTCCATTTACTGTATCACAAAATTCTTCATAGATTTTTAGATATTCGTACTACACCAATTACATCACCCTGTATTTATAAACAATTGCAAAATATGACACATACATAGGCCGGGAGATACTGACACAAAATTTCGGGTCATTTGTAACAGAATGGCGGTTCTACAGAGGTCTTATTACGCAATGACTAAAAGAAAAATGATGGTCAGAACGCTGGTACCGGCGGACTAGTCGCGTGGGCGTTAGTCGAACTCGTCGGATAAATAGCGAAAGTCAAACGATTTGTAACACAAAAATTTTAGAATTTACCGATAGCCCATAAAAAAGATGTAGGCGGTAGTGTCATGCCATACTTTTCCGGTGTAACTTACAGCCCCCCATACCGACGCGATGCGTTGATTTAAAAAAAAAACAATTCAACCATTTGTACCAGGCTAACTTTTGCACAGGTAATCATCATCGTGCAGACATTTACGAAAATCGCCATGCCATACTTTTCGGACGATTCCAAATGGCCACCATACCGCCGAAAATCTGCAAAAAAAAAAATTTTTTCGCCAAACAATTTGTACCAGTATTGCATTTGGATTTTTGGAGAGTATTTGATAAAATGTGACCATTATTATATTTGCCATACTTCTAGTAGGGGGAAAAAGTGCTGCCATACTTGAAAAATTAATTTATTCGTCACGTTTCAAAAATACGACTGTACAATACGTAAAATAATTTTTTACAGTATGGGATCATTATATTCTGTTTGTTTGTATACAATTCTACCTAGAAAAAAATATCGCAGATTGCAAACATGGGGCGGATGATTGTAAGACTTAAGCCAAGACGTAAAAAAAAATGAAAAGAATTGGCGATTTGTAGCAGTATGGCACTAATTTTTCCCTCTATTAAAAGTATGGCAAATATAATAATGGTCACGTTGCATCATATACTTTCCAAAAATGCCGTACTGGTACAAATCGTTCAAACTACGAATAAAATCTTACAATAAGAAAAAAATCTTATACACATTCGCACCTCCCACAGGTATGGCATTATCACACTTCTATTTATAATCATTCAGGAGTTGTTGAAAAAAAAATGTAGGGTGGTACAAATCGTTTGGCGAGAAAAAAAAATTCAAAAATTTGCAGATTTTCCGCGGTATGGCGACCATTTGGAATCGTCCGAAAAGTATGGCATGGCGATTTTAGTAAATGGCTGCACGACGATGGTTACCTGTGCAAAAGTTAGCCCGGTACAAATGGTTGAATTGTTTTTTTTAAATCAACGCATTCACGTCGGTATGGCGGACTGTAAGTCACATCGTAAAAGTATGGCATGACACTACCGCCTACATCTTTTTTAAGGGCTATCGGTAAATTCTAAAATTTTTGTGTTACAAATCGTTGGACTTTCGCTATTTATCCGACGAGTGTGACTAACGCCCACGCGACTAGTCCGCCGGTACCAGCGTTCTGACCATCATTTTTCTTTTTGTCATTGCGTACTAAGACCCCTCTAGACCGCCATCCTGTTACAAATGACCCGAAATTTTGTGTCAGTATCTCCCGGCCTAACATGTGCAATGTGTAAATGTGTAACCACGTGGAGAAAGGTAAAAAGCTTAGTAAAAATTTGGTAAAAATCGAAATAAGTACCTATGCTGTGAAACTTTAAAAAATATTTATTTTATCTGTTAAATCTATACTAATATTATAAAGCTGAAGAGTTTGTTTGTTTGTTTGTTTGTTTGTTTGTTTGTTTGAACGCGCTAATCTCGGGAACTACTGGTCCGATTTGAAAAATTCTTTCGGTGTTAGATAGCTCATTTATCGAGGAAGGCTATAGGCTATATACCATCACGCTACGACCAACAGGAGAGGAGCCACGGGGGTGAAACCGCGCGGAGCGGCTAGTTTTAAATAATATTATCCTACTATCCTACTAATATTATAAATGCGAAAGTTTGTGAGGATGTGTGTGTGTTTGTTACTCTTTCACGCAAATACTACTGAACCGATTACAATGAAATTTAGCACAAATATAGAGGGTAACTGGGATTAACACATAGGATAGGTTTTATCCCGAAAATCCCACGGGAACGGGAACTATGCGGGTTTTTCGTTGAAAACGCGGGCGAAGCCGCGGGCGGAAATCTAGTTTCCAATAAATTTTCATCCTATGATAGGTATTATAAAATTGTCTAAACTATGGTTTTATCTAGTGTTTTTTTTTTGTTTGTTGTTGTGTTATTCATCCTCTCCTGGTAGTAGCTTGTGGCAATAATGTTACATTAATATTTTATTTTGGTTTGAAACAAGAAAATGAATGTTTTGCAATAAGGGAAAATAAAACTACCAATATTTTATTCATTTATTTATTACAGTACGCATACATTTATATAATAATCATAGAAATATATATACTATAAGAAAATACATAAAAATATAGTTACTTACTTTTTTTGGCAAGAATTTTTTAAAATTACAAAGTATAAAAAATTTAAAAACATATTTAAAAAAACATTTCTAAATCATCTTCATAACATTGTAATGTCAGTAACAATATCCAATGGCAGGCCTAATATTTAAAAAATAGGTAAGAAATATACAAAAAACACGAAAAACCAAAATGAGAAACTTATCATAGATAAGTAAGAAGTACTTAAACATACATGACTAGAAATGCCTTTAATAATTACTACTATGAAATATTCGTCTTATATTCTAAAGAAATGCAACAAGAAAATATTAAAATTATTCAAACAAATAAATCAACATTTGCACAGCTATGTCTTGGCTTGGCATTTGGCAAACAAAAATCTTGATATGAAAAATATATACGCACAAATATTTTTAGCCTGGCTTTACATTTTAATATTATTGAAACCTATCCTCCCCGCTTTGCTCATATAATAACAATTTCTAGATGATACCCACCAAACAAAGATACTTTACTATCAATTTCTATCAAATTTATACTCAAAGATTTTATCGCTAGCACCCAATAACTTTCCCATATCAAATATGTTAGAAATGTCTCTAACCCAATTGAAAAGGATAGGGTTTAGGTTAAATAATTGGGCCAAATTTATAGTACCAGATATTTAAATTCTTAATTTTTAATTCTGCAATAATTTTACAAACACACAAGTAATAAAAATTTAAATAACACAATTGAGGCTTAAACTAAACGCACTTAACATTAACCATAAATAAGATACACAATATCAACATTAAAAAATAATTCGCAATATGCAAAAACAAAACACTTTACAAACATAATAAATTGTAAATTATTAAAATTATTTTAAAGCCTACTTAATACAGTGGTTAGATTGACAATTATATTAAGATCTCGCTACACATAGAAGATTTGTATTCAATATGAGATACATGTAAACACCGAAAAGATAATAAGTGGTTTCTCCTGGGAGAATTTATTCAGTTGCTGCAGCCTTAGCCCTGTCAGACAAGATTTCCATTTTCCTCTTCTCCACCAGCACCTCGATCAGCTTTTTGCGGCACGCGCGGAGGCTAACTATCATCTGCCGCAGACGCTTCAGCTCCTTGTCGTGCAGTTTCTTCAAAGCCAGAGCCAGTTCCAAGTCGGATACCTCATCGTACGAAGAAGAAGAAGTCTCGGCGCTCGAGCTCGTTGTAGAACTTTGCGAAGTAGTGGAGGTGGAACCTTCGCGGGACTCGCTCGGCTCTTGTCCCAACTCTCTTGCAGTTTGCTCAGCAACTACTTTTTGAAGAAGCAATATATCTTCATCAGAAGTATCGAAGCTCGTCTCCGTTTCGCTCATGTTGAAATTATTTGAAGTAGCCAGTTTGAAGCTGGTGAAAAACTCAAGTGTATTATTATTGTTGTCGTTGAAGACTTGTAGTCGTCTCACCGTAACACCGTTACGATTTGGTCTGTGATTTCATGTCAAGAGTACGGCTAACGCAAGGCTAACGTCAATAGTAATTTGACAACTGTGGCCTCCGTCAAGTGACATTGGTGAAGTCTGTTCTGCTTAGAGCTCATAAATTTTGTAATATTAAGGTATGACTAAATATTTTTCTATATTTTACATTGTAGAAATGCTGTTTGTATAATAAAGGTATGAATAATCATTTTAAAAGATACTAAATACTTTAAAAATGGATCTTCTATTATATACTAATTGATTCCTAACAAAACATAAGCGATCAAAAGATAAAAATATGTAATTAACATTTCACGTGGAAATCTCATGTATCTAATTATTTTAAGGATCAATCCTTTATTATGGTATAGAAAATAATAATAAAATATGAACTGTTTCTAATAAATTACATAGTCTGTGACCACTTGAGTGGTTTTGACAAATAGTGATGTAAAAATAGATAAACTCTCAGGATAAACTTGTTGTAGGTAAAAATTGAATCTAGATCACTGTTCCGTACACCTAATTTTAACTTAACTTTACATTGTTTAGATATATTTTATTTTCTTATTATAGATTAAAACCATGTTTGTCAAAATACATTTTTATAATATTATTATTTAAAAATTATTTCCCAACCCGATTATCGATTAACTGACAACCATGTGTATTCCGAATCGTATTTGAAACAATAGAAACAACTAACAAGACGAGGTACAACACTAGTAAAAAAGTAATCGGGCTAGCAGCTTCCGAATTTCGGTATAGCATTGTTATTTTTAATGGATTTTCGTTGGCGCTAATTTGATGAAGCTTTTATTTATGTGAGTTATTACTTAATGTAATTTTAATTTTATGAATTAAAAGTCAGTCGATCGCGAACAGTGGTGAAAAAGTTCTGTAGCCTACAAAATATGTTAGTGATTTTAAATCATATTTTAAACAACTTTCACCGTAACATATCATTTCGATTCTAACTTTATGTTTAATTTCTATTAAAACTAGACGGTGTTTTATTGATATAGAATTGAATAGAATAAATTTTATATCACAATACGTGTAGTGACAATTTATTGTTTTCGTGCGGCGCATAATCGGCGGCACCTATTCATACAGTGAACCACTCCTACAAAAAATAACTTTTTTGTTTAATTGACATCGAAATTGAGAAAGATAAATTAATTTTATTTCTAAAAAAAATCTGTAAACAATTGCACTACATACTGGTAAGTACGCATGTATAAACTATCACATTATTTTAATATAAGTATAACAAATAGTTCAGTAAACTCATTGAAGTACCTATAAAGTATGCTCCAAATACAATGATTTTGGAAATAGATTATGAAAAGAAATAATCTAATATTTACGGCGATTATTTTTCCGTCAGGCTTAATTGTTTCAATTTGAAACATAATAAGTAAAATGAGTGTTTAGGGTGTTTAACTTTAGATATATTAATTATTATTGAATTAAATTTTGCCCGGTTTAAGAATATTCTCTTTGATCTTCTCTTTACATATATATGTAGTATAATAGAACTATCTCTCATAGCTTTGATGTAATTACTCAATTATGTCAAATACAAATGATTGTATGTTATTATTATATACTGCTGTCCCTCTTTAATATATCATCAGAGAAAACATATACCTACATACTTTTTTTTCTTACTTTCTATTGTAACCAATTTTAATTTATAATTAAGTACTTGCTAAGAGGCTTTTTGTGAATTTATTTTAGAGGCAAGCTGTTTCTCCTAAACACAGGTTGCCCAGTAACCTAGCTAGGGAAACATTGGCTTGTATAAATTGTTTTGTAGCCTTTTTTATATTTATATACTTTTCATGAATATAAATTGTAAATTGTAATTGTAACATTGTTTTAAGTCACTTTCAATATGTCACAGCTTTGTCTATAATAAGCCTGTCTCCTCTGATTTTGTAATAAGAACTTAAATATCCACGTTATAGAAGCAAAGCCATTGCATACAAAATTTTATGAAAAAAATAGGTTGTCTGTAAAGTCGGTTTACTGACGACAGTTGAACGTGACAACGTCTTAAGACCGATTGTGCTTCTTTGTCGCTCGTTCCGCGCTCTCGCTTGCACTTCAAGCCTTACATGGAACGCCTCAGAGTGAGGTAACGCCGCATGAGTCATGTTTTTTCGTGCGTGCAACCGGCTCTATCGAATTATAAGACGTTGTCACGTCAATAGTTTTAGCTATTTCCGAGATAAGGGGATTACCATGATGTCTTAGCAGTATCATTTCCAATGTGAGAAAAAGATGGCGCTAGACAACCTATATAGTGCTGTCAGTATTATGGATATGGGACTCAACTTCAAAGAAATATTTAAAAAAAATATTACTGTTCAATTTACCTATAAATAAGTAATTACATTGATTTTCTAACAACATTTATTACAATTTCCATCAAAGTTACTTACTATGAAAGTAAACTATGAATAGGAACTTCAATGATCTTTATGAATCTATTGAAATCAATTGAAAAAATATTTTATTTGATTACTTGGAAACCCTTTTTGCATTTCAATAGTGGGTTATTAACATGCTCTTATTAGCTTCACCTGTATGCTTGTATATTTGTTTGTAACTGACTTTGATACACTTTAAACGGCTTCTTAGAAAGAAAGGTAAGTAAAAAGACTTTTATTCATAACTACACTTATCAAGGATCAACGGTAATACATACTTCATACAATAAAACACAAATGCAAAATTTTATGAGTTTTATCTTATAAAAGCATTCTTTTTAAACTACATATATATTATTATATTTTACCTGACTGTTCCTGAAGTAGTCCCTAGACAATAATAATGCAAGTATGACATGCGTTAACGTGATTTGCCATGTTGCACAGTGACTAAAAAAAATAAGTCATGCAATTTTTTATTCACTAAGATCTTGCATGACAGCACATAGCTGCATGTCATTCATTTCAACCATCGCTCTAAACAATCATGCTACATGATTCTAACCTGCAGGACAAATAAGATGGCGTGTCATCGCATAATCGCAATCGCATCGCACAATTGCGCATAAATGATTGTTTAGATCCAAGATCGAAATGGATGTCATGCATACTATGTGCTGGTAGCCGATTGATGAGCTATTGCATGATTTGATATGTATTTGATCACTCATGCAGCATGACAATTTACGTAACTGCAAGTCACGTGAATTGTGCTTGCTCATTACCATCTAGGGACTACATCAATCGGTTATCAGAACATAGTGTTTATGATATTCATTTCAATCATTAATCGATCAATGCATGACACCATGTAACGGATATAATGCTGCATTACCGTCTAGATGTTAAAAAGTTACAAATAAAGTTATTTCTTAATATCTTTTGTAAGTGGGGCATCATTTGATAGGCATTTTTCAATAAAATTGAGATTTTTGCTCCATTTAAAGTTTACCTGTTGTATTATGATAATATGGAAGATTGAATTAAGATTAGCGAATTTGGAAATTTGCAGCATAAACAGCTGTATGTGTACCCTGTTAATGTTTTATTATTTCATCCTTTACTTACCTGTTCCTATCCTGTTTATCTTCATTTTCACTATATATATTAATTTTCGTATTTATGTATATATTTTTTTTAGTTGCACTTTTTATAATTCTTTGCTACCTATGCTTCTTCTACAATCCAATTGTTTTCTTTCTTCAAACTTTTCCTATATCCTAAGGTTGCCTGGAAGATATCGTTTCTTAGCGATAAGGCCGCCTATTTGTACCGCTTCGTATTACCTTGTTTGTATTATTTATGTTTGATTTTGTTTTATGAGTGTGAATTACATTTCCCACAGCCGGAGGTACAAAAAAACTCAGATTTACTTAGAAACTACATTTAACTAAAATGAAACTTTACAACCACGTCTGCTCGGTGCAGACCGGAGTTAAGGAATCATTATACAATACTAATAATTATTCTAAAGAAATCTTAAAACTAACACAGCAAAACTACGCTCGCATTCCGTTCCCATGCGAACGGCGTATAGTCAGCAGTTTGCTGTTAAGGCCGGGACATAACATGTGCAACAAAGTGTTTTTATTATTTATTATTATAACCTTTGATTGCGTCGGCTTACAAGTTTGTTTTCTTCACAGTTT
The DNA here is from genome assembly GCA_907164665.1 of Colias nastes. Lineage (NCBI taxonomy): Eukaryota > Metazoa > Arthropoda > Insecta > Lepidoptera > Pieridae > Colias > Colias nastes. The sequence continues at coordinate 33,751 of CAJQZM010035723.1, read as the reverse complement.
CCGGGACCGTAGACTTGAGCATTCAATATAAATTTCAGCTTGATACATCCACTCTTTCCTGAGAAAAAGCGTATTGACAGACAGACAGACGAACAACGAAGTGATCCTATAAGGGTTCCATTTTTTCCTTTTCAGGTTTTTGGAAACCTAAAAATGTTATATACTTTATAAATATGACGTAATCTTACTATAATTTATTAAAACGAAAATTTGGATGGATGGTCGTATGGCTGTTTGTTACTCTTTCACGCAAAAATTATCAATAATTAAATTTTCTACAGAAATAGAGTATAGTTTTTAATTCGCATATGGCAACTTTTACTTAGTTTGTCACGCGCGTGTAACACTAACAGCCGACACCAGCTAGTGTAAAAACAAAAATGTTCGTACCTATCGTGAAACTGAACGTAAAAGTTAAAATGATTTTCCAATTTGTTTAGAACAAAAATGTAGTCAGGTTTCAATGGTAACAGATTTCACATGCAGGTTTTAAAAAATACAATTTCGTATAGTAACTATGTAGTTTTCGTGTTTGTTTATTTTGTGAACACCTAAAACATTATATTATGCGGAACGTTATACGAGATGAAATGTTTAGTTTAGATCAAGTTTAGATATGTGTATTGTGTATCTATTAAAATCTATGTATTATGTATTTAGTTACGTACCTATACATATAAAATTAATGTCACTGAGTTGGTAACCTCCGTATCGGCTTGACTCATTTATTGGATAACTAATAAATAATTTTTTGCATAACTATTTAGTAATGTGTGGTATAGACAGTAAACGGTTTTCAACAACCTTCAAAAAAAGAAGGTTCTCAATTCGACTGCATTTTTTTCTTTGTTGAGATTTGTTACCTCAGAACTTCCTCAGAAGTTTCGACTGGGTGATTTTTTTGATTCTTTTTTATTGAAATTTGTAGTTAGGCTGTTAATTTTTTTATTTCTATAATTATTTTTTACTAGCTGTGCTCCGCGGTTTTACCCGCAGTGCTCCGCTCCTGTTGGTCTCAGCGAGATGATATTAGATATATAGCCTAGCCTTCGATAAATGGGCTATCTAACACCGAAAGAATTTTTCAAATCGGACCAGTAGTTCCCGAGATTAGCGCGTTCAAACAAACAAACAAACTATTCAGCTTTATAATGTTAGTATAGATATAGCATGGAATATAATCTGAAATATTCTAGTTAAAATTGATTTAACTTAGTCTTTTCCTCACATATTATTTTAAAGTATCAAAGTATGGCTTTATAGAATGCTCATTGATAGGGTATTATTCTTGATCAAGGTAGTCCTAGTTAGATACTGGGGTATTATAGCTTATAAGTTTTCTAATACAATGTATAAGAGTAGGAATTTAAAATTACGTATTGAGTTTTTTATACAATAGCGGCCTGCTCATATCAAACGATGAAAGAATTTTTACATCGTATACAGCTGTAGTTCATGAGATTAACGCGTTTAAATAAACAAACAAACTCCAGATATTTATATATTATTAGTATAGATCATTATAATGCAACACGAACTTTTTTTTTCTTTTTCTTTCTTTCATCTTAATCTTAGTTAGGAAAACTTCCATACGGGCTTAGTTATTAATAGAATTTTTTCGTATAAAGATATTTTGCCTATTTTTAAGAATTATTAACAAACTTATTGGAATTGTAAATCAGCGATGAAAACGGACAGATTTTAATAAAACTTTTTACATTTATCAAGAAACGGTGACAATAATTTAGTTACTCGTATTTTATCCTATGACCCTGAATCAACAATAAAAAATAAACGAATTTTGTCTAAGCTATAATAATTATGTTTTACTTGTTTAATATCCTAAAACGTATGAATTGAATTGTTACGATATAAATCATATCTTCCGTACCTAGGTTTATTTAAAAAGTGATTGAACAGTTGACCCGCTTGCCACAGTAGTTTGCTATTCTGACTTGTATCGAGTGTCCTTCTTCAAGTATTCATAACGTGAACGATGTTTCAGTTCTAGCAATATTGAAACTTACATTTTTTTACTTAAAATACAATTTTAGAGAAATGTATTTCCTTTCTGTTTTATGTTACGTTCACATAGAGTGTAATTTTCGAAAAAATGTTTCCAATTGGTCTTCAGTTAAATCTCAATATAAGATCTGTTATTTTATAATCACGGATTTTATTACAGCTGTTATAATTTAACTAAGACTTCCGATTGCATTGTATTTAAATAAAGATTTCAGTATAATTCGTCAGTGTTTAGTGGTAACTGAAGAATAGTAAAAGAAGTTCAAATGTTTTAGGTGCGATTTTTAATACCAAAAAAATTTCTTATAAATGTGCCCAATTGCTTTTAAATTAACTTTTTTGGTTACCAGCATAATGTAAATGATAACAATAAGCACATAAATGAGTTCGTCGGTAGTTAACTTGTCGTTTTGTTCACTTTAGTGAACACGTAATAAAGGTGAAATATCCGCTCCAAGTAGTGTGTAAATTCAAAACATTAAATACCTATGGGACTGAATTTAACTCTTCTACCATATTTGGGTCAGAAAGATGTCAACTACTCAATTTAAGTGCCACTTTAATCCTTTGACGAGCCTGATGGGCTGCCAAGTGCTTGATTTTCTACCAATAATATTTCCGCATTTATTTGCCAAACGCATTATAAATTATAATGGAACTGGCTCCAATCAAATTAAGCGTTATACTCGGATAATTGATTTTCATACACGTTTGAATTTTCGACCAGGGCATTAACTATATAAACCTTTGTTGGAAATAAATTATTAGTGAAATTGATGGCTTTTATAATGATGTAAGTAAAATGAACACTGTTAAATATCATTCAATATCAAATTAAATTACTTTCCACCCACGGCTTCGTTACTATGCACTGCGTGTTGTATGGCCACATAACTATCGCCTTACACACTCAATCCCACCCCTTTTAAGCAAGCTAAGGCATAGTTTTCTCCTCACCTCGCAAACTATCTCCCGGTTAAAAAGTATTCACGCTAAAGTATTTCAGTCAGTTTGGGATTATATCGCATGTGCACTGTGAAGTGACGTACCTATCTGAGTTGCAAATAGATTCGCTAAATACTGTCCCTTTGTAAATTAAAAAACAAATGGTCAAACACAAGAACTTTGATCTTCAGTATAAGTGGATCAGTAGGATCGCTCTTTGAATGTTCAGTCCACAAAGCATCTAGTTTAACAGGATGTGAATCTCCACTTCGGCCTGAACTTAATCAATAAGCTCTATTGAAACTCCGCTATTTTCTATTAAACATAGCATTATTTGACCCAGCACAGGCACAGGCTTAATTGGAAGGTTGCTCCCTATGCAGCACTTTGAAATTTTACAGAGTTGATTAAAACTTTGAAACTAATAACGAAGTCTAGTGCAATCTTAAGTTGCTATAAAAAATCGATTGGTTCCTTAAGGCGAAGTCCGTAGTGTATATATTATGAGTACAATGCGTAATTATAATTATACGTCGTGTACGTCGTAGTCAGTAGACCGTTTAGGGATTGTTAGCACGCGCGTAACATTGTATGCATCTTTGTGAACCCCAAAATAAGGTCACGTTACTCATTTATTAGACTTCCATTGAAGATTTTTTTTTATAGAGAATGAAATATTATAATCGTCACAGTTTTAAGCTTTAACATCTGTTTAATACTTATGTAGATTTGTTGTTCTAGTTAAAATAATATTGTAATAAGCTTAGCATTTTTTATATGGCTATTGTGAATTGTTAATTTTCTAGTTATATGTTACTGCGCGCATGATTTGCAATTGTGAAAATCTATATTAAACAAACATAAAAATTTGGAACCTATAGCAAAATAATTTTATTCATAGAGTAAGAATATTTATGTAGTATGTGAATGATTTCTATAAAAGAAAGTATTCAATTCAATTATCAAGATATCCGGAAAAATAGAAAAAGGATTGAGGTGTATGCGTAGGCATAATATCCTTTGATCCCAGGATAGATTTGTATTTTGTGTATATTGAATTAACTCAAAAACGAATATTTTTATCTGTAGAAAACGATATTTCCCTCAGTTATATGAAACTAGCTGTGCCCCGCGGTTTTACCCACAGTGCTCCGCTCCTGTTGTTCTTAGCGTGATGATATTTAGCCTATATCCTTCCTCGGTAAATTGGCTATCTAACACCGAAAGAATTTTTCAAATCGGACCAGTAGTTCCCGAGACTAGCGCGTTCAAACAAACAAACTCGTCAGCTTTATAATATTAGTATAGATTCAAATTTAAAAGTTGTAAAGAAAATTAATGGCTATTTTGTATCTCGGATCAACACGGGCAAAGTCGACGAAAGTAGCTTGTGAAATAAACGTTGATAGCAAGTCATTAGGAAATAAATGGGTAGAATAGTAATATTCTCATACGTACGGTATACGCCCCGGGATGTAGTGCAGTGTCAATTGTTTTGCGATATAATAGGATGTATGTTTCATCTCATATGTACGTACAGTCGTACAGTCGTACAGTGCTTCTCAGTTACAGCACTAAGCTATATTATAGCTGTACATTTGAAATCGCAGACGTTCGCATAATTAACCAGAGTACGTATCAATTGTCGAAACCTATAGTGCCTATATGTAGTTTCTTGGCGTGATGTTACTATAGCTAGATATTATAATGTAACTTTAAGTATTAATTACTATATAAGATGTGAAAACGCCTCACTCAAAAAATAAGGTTCAAGCTGGTGACACAATTTCCTAAATCGACCTAAAATCCATTTCAAAAGTTTATAATACCTGTCTGAATGTAGATAGTGCAAAATGTAGATTAACTGTAAGGTTCAATATATTAATACTGCATTTTTGTTCACAGCTAAACCAATGGGCGGTGTCAGTTAAGCGTAAAGTCAAATCTAAGAAGGTCGGCAGCGGTCATTGGATGGCTATGTATTACTACGCGAGCAAGTTGAATGAAGCGTCATGTAGCGGGTGTAATATAAAGGTGAGTCATCATTAGACAATATATTTGTTTCCATAATCCACTAGCTAGTTCCATAGCAAGGACTGCTGCGCAATAAACCACGATGGCCAAATCTGGTTGGCAGATGTTGGTCGGGGACAAATTCAAACCCCATTTTTATTCAACATCTATCTATGCAAGGGTATCTATGCAATGTTTTCGGCGTTACCGTTACGTCTTATATCAGTTCTTATTCCAGTGGGGGAAAGAGATAGTGCTAGATGGCCCGTCTAGCGCTGTCACTTTTGAATACTGGACATGACACTGCTTTAAGAGCTCACGGTACCTGAGGCCTGAATACACCACGTTGGCCAAGTGTAAGTTGGCAGATGACATGGACCCTCTTCACAATCGAGAGCGTTGGCCCAACAAATGATCGTCGATGTTTTCCGCCAATGACGGCCGATCATAGACACTTTACACTATCGTGATTGCCCTTATTCGCCCAACGCTGCCATTGTGAAGAGGACATAATCATAAATCGTCGAACGTTTGATTCTTGAACATGCCAGTTTCCTCACGATATTTGTTTATGCGTGTGGATAATGTGCAGCCAAATTGAAATCAATTATTTCCCGCGTGGTGCTAACTGCTGAACCGCGCTAGAGGTGAAGTGATGTAGATTAAATGTTATCGCCTGTATTCATGTTCATACGCTCGACGCTTATGGAATTACGGCGATGGATGGCAGACTGCGAGCTGCGGACGGTTTGACGGTGATTCCCCATGAATATGCATGCCCGTGTAGTGTCACGCGTTTGATTTTAGCCATTATACTGTTTGTGACGTTGGATTTTAAGTGATTTTTTGCGGAATGTTTGGGATGGTAATGAATCAATTGTGTTTTAGATCAAGTTTACATAGATTTTAATATGTTGTGTATAAGTGTGTATTACTTGTGTTAGAAAATAAAGAATAAAAACAAACCATTTGTAATGAGAGAATGAATAAATATCTAATAATTATTATAAGTTATAGTAATTGGTAATTGATAGTGAGAAATCAACTTGTTATGTATTGTTATGTAAAATAAGAATTGGAAAGTACTTTGAAATAAATAATAAACCGTATTTTAAAATCGTATTGGTATATCGTTTATAAAGATATTAAGTTTAAACAAACAGCTGTAACAACTAACAGGATATTACCTACTACCATGTTTATGTATTTAAACTTTGATGATATCGGATTATGAGAACGACTATTATTGAACTCTAAAGCAAACTTTAATATTCTTCAGCAACGGAAAGAACAATAAAATTAGTTGTGTTTGAGTTAGGAAAATATTTATTTAAATTAACTTCATTGTTATTATATTTTTCTACTATATACCTATTATGAGCATATATATATATATATATATATATATATATATATGTATATAATGTTCTTACATATAGTACGCTTACACATCTAAACAAATTTGAATGAAATTCGGAATAAGGAGTTGAATATCCATCAAACATCAACGCTTTAAAGGGTCCAAATAGTGGAGCTAATATATACCGTACTAGCGACCCGCCCCGGCTTCGCACGGGTGCAATGGCGGCCGGCCGGTACCGCCGCAAACGCTACGTCCCGCAATTTTTAAATCTGTAATATCTTCGAAAATATTCACTTAAACCATACGGTGTAAAGGGCCATATAGATCTATATTAAATGAACAATGTATTCAAGGTATTTAAATGGTTAAGGATTAATGCTGTATTGGTTAAAATCGCTTCGAAAATTAGCCATTATTTGTCGTAAAAAGTAAATGACAAAAAAAAGTTATTGTGGGTTATCCATAAGAGATAGACATATACCATCACGGACTTTTCTGTAGACCTTTTCAATGTGTACAATACTTAGTACATTATTTTGATAAAACTCGTAGGGTTCAGCCTGCGTTTGCAATGTAAGCGGAAAAAATGTAATTATTTACGATATCACATTAGAAACCTCAAAAATAACAGTACTTCTCCACTATTTAATGGATGTTATTATACATATAAACCTTCCTCTTGAATCACTCTATCTATAAAAAGAAACCGCATCAAAATCCGTTGCGTAGTTTCAAAGATTTAAGCATACAAAGGGACATAGGGACATAGGGACAGAGAAAGCGACTTTGTTTTATACTATGTAGTGATTTACGCGAATATTTCGTACTAGCTTTCCACCCGCAGCTTCGCCCGCGCAGTCAAAGAAAAACCCGTATAGATCCCGTTCCCGTGGGATTTCCGGGATAAAACCTATCCTATTTCCCGGGATAAAAAGTAGCCTATGTCCTTTCTCGGGTATCAAAATATCTCCATACCAAATTTCATGCAAATTGGTTCAGTAGTTTAGGCGTGATTGAGTAACAGACAGACAGACAGAGTTACTTTCGCATTTATAATATTAGTATGGATGTTCCTAATAGTGCAAACAAAAATCCAATCTGGATGAAATTTGGCACAGATCGATCTATATTAACACTTGCTTTATCGGGTATCGCGTGAATGGAGCTAGTAAATGTATTCAAAATTGGATAGGTCAGCAATTTGATATTATTTGTCACTCGTTCGATGATCACATTTCATAACTTAGCAACAAAGGTTGTTAATCCCGACACGCGAACGAATTATTTGAATCACGATTCAGTACTCGTGATATCCCAATTTAATATTATAAGATTAATTACAGGGACAGACAGAGTTTCTTTCGTATTAATAAATGCAAAAGAAACTTTGTTTGTCCGTCTGTCTCTTCGCCTCAACCACTGAACCGATTTGGATGGAATATGGCACAGAGATAGCTTGAGACCTCAAAAAAGACATAAGATAGGTTTTATCCCGGAAATCTCACGGGTACGGGAACTATGCGGGTTTTTCTTTATCTACTTACGCGGTTGAAGCCACGGGCTGGAAGCTAGTACGATAACAATTTTGTACTTTGTTATCAACAAATTGAAATTTACAGTGACGATGATTAGCTAAATGAGGAGTGAAAGCTGCATAAATATTAAATGGGTTATGACAGTTCTGAGATTAACGCGGACTGCTTGGGTTTTTTTGCGTTTATTCTTTGTAATATTCTGGTAATCGTTTTATGAAGCGATTAGGCACGTTTCTAAGATTGAAATGCGAAATCTATCGAATGCTTTCTGTCACATTTTCTGCTAAACCCCTGGTTTGATATAATTTAGACCAGGGATAGATTAAACCTTGCGAAGTATTTAGGAGGTACTTGGGCTTTTTTGTCAAGAAAACAATGTTTTGCGATTGCGGTTGATGAGAGTGAATAGCGGAGATAAAGTGAAACCTCGGGATAAAAGGTAGCTCATAAAAGGGGATTTAAGTAATATTACAATGCATAGAAAGAGTGTGGAATTTTAAAGTTAGATGCTTTCAATGAGCCGCCGTCGGAAAATTACGTGGAGCGCTTCACTCTTATTCAATGCCTTAAAATCTATCGAGGCGGTTATTAGCCGTGGATTATTAAAGCGCCTCTGAACATCAATCGGCGGGTGCCTAGCTTCCGCCCGCCTTTACATCTTCATGGATATTATAAAATCGCGGAAGCAGGAGATAATTTGCTTGAAGTACAAACCGAAATTTTTCCAATGAGAACAACTTTATCGGACTTATTATTGGGTTTACCAAGGAATTGAACTTTGAAACGAAGTGAAAGTGCACGCGTATAGTTTACAAAGAACTTTAAACGGTTAAGAGGAAGGAAGACTGCATCAGCTCGAACAGCTGTGCTTCTTAGAGAAACTGCCGTGTTCGCTAATTAACTAGTTTAAAATTTTGCGTTTTCAATTTCCGAGTTGCGGTATGCTATTTTCAAATGATCAATCGTTCGCAAATAATATGTATTGTTGAAATAAGTGTTTATTAATTGACCATAATGTATTGCCTTTGATTAATTAAGTCCATCAGCACGTGTAATTATAGTGTTTGTGCATCACTAATTAACGTGACGAGCCTTTGAAGCGTACCTTTAAATTGGAATGCTTTACCCGATTCCACGAAATAAACATGTATTCGAATGTGCTGTTTGATTTTGCATAACCAGACCAACGCGGATATTACGTTCGATTATTATTTGCGAATCTCGCTGGGTTTTTTCACACTATTTTTAATTGAATATTCTTTCATTATATTTCAATGAGTATAATAGATTTCCGTCGGTGGAGTAATACTTAATTGGAGTTCTGTTTTTCGTCAATCTCATTTTATACGACAACAAGCTTACACGGGGAATGTTGTGTTGTCATATTACTTAAGGGTATAAAAAATAGTTAAAGACTTGTATGAGATATTCAGTAATGTACGTGCACAAACATTTTCATAAATAAATTCTCTAGGATTTTGGTTTAAACACGATGACACGGGAATAGTTTCTTGTGTATGCTCAGTCTATGTTACATTCCGAATCTGCAATATAACCGTATAAAAATGTATTTAAAAATATTTTCAGCAACCGACCGCAACATTTAAATTTATTATTATACTTAATTAAAAACATTATGTTCTTCTTCCAACTATCCCTTTAATATACTAAGTTAATTATAAATTTATAATATGGCGTTGTTGGCCTTCCTTCGATATGTAAGGCCAGTAGGGATGGCTATATTAAATTTTTAATACTCATGTATTTTTCCTCAGCAATTCGTGCTTCAACTGTATTTTTGTCGTATAAATTTTGTTCTAGAAAATATTTGCTAAGTATATAGATTTTAGATTGCAATTTCGATCCAAATGGAATTTGTATAAATCTTTTTTGTTTGTTGTTATTGTTTAGATACATATACTACAACTTCCAACATAACTATGTTGACTTATGTATGACTATCAACTGATAGTGGATGTTAATTTCATTATAAAAATGAATTTTCCATAAAATTTGTCTGAATTAATAATTTAGTATTTAGAGAAAAAATCATAATACATACTAGCGGTCCGCCCCGGCTTCGCCCGTGGTACCTACATGTTTAAACTATCCTATCTCTCAAGTTGGATCGAACTGCACATGGTGTGCGAATTTTATTATAATCGGTTAAGTGGTTTAGGAGTCCATTGAGGACAAACATTGTGACACGAGATTTATATATACACTCACCGGCACGGAAACTTGGCCACTATCAATTTTTGCGAAAAATTACATTATTTCTTTTCTGTTACAAAAATTAATAAAAATATAATTAAAACTAGTACACGTAATGTTTTTCGAAACTTTTAATAACAATTTAATGATAATAGGACGTTCAACCTCAAAAATATGAACTAAACAAAAAAGTACACTGTTTGTGGAAAATTCAACAGGTTTTTTAAAAAATCACAAAAATTTGAAAAAATGGTTTACATAAAAAAAATTGACCTTTTAGTATTTGGTGTTTCAACCTCTTGCCTTAATTACTGCTAGCATCCTATCGGGCATGCTCTGGATGACATTTTTGATGTCCACTTGAGCTATACTGTCCCAAGCGGCCCTTGCTGCACTTCTAAGCTCATCCAGCGTTTGTGGTGGGTTGGAACCGAACTTAATCTTCCTTATAATCATGTCCCAGATGTGTTCTATTGGATTAAGATCCGGGCTACGAGCTGGCCACTCCAATTTTGTAATACCAACCTCTTGAAGGTACTCTTGTACGCATCCTGCGATGTGCGGACGTGCATTATCGTGCATTAATAGGAAATTTTCCTCACTGATAAACCCGGAATAGGGCTGAACATGTTCCTGGAGAATTTCCTCAATATACCTGATCGCATTTAACCGGTTATCTACGAAAACCAACTCCGTACGAGCATCGGAACTTATACCTCCCCATACCATAATTGACCCGCCGTGGAAACTCGCTGTTTGGGTTGTGGTGATGGGTAAAAACCGCCCTCCTCGTCTCCTCCATACTCGCTCTCGGCCATCTGGAGCTCGTAGAGCGATTCGACACTCATCTGTGAACAGCACACGAGCCCACTGGTCGTGACTCCAGTTTTCATGTTCTCGCGCAAAACGTAGACGGGCTACCCTGTGGTGTCTGAGGAGTTCTGGACCACGTGCTGGTCTGCGAGCCTTCAAATAAACTTCCTCCATTCTTCTCCTCACCGTACGCTCACTCACATTTATGCCACGGATGTTTTGGAGCCGCTGGCGTATCTCAATAGCCGTCAGGTAGCGATTTCTCAGTATCTCTAGGACAATAAATCGATCGTCTCGAGCTGATGTGCACCTCACACCTCCACTTCCTGGTCTTCGTGTGTAGCTGCCAGTCTCCCGGTATCTTCTCAATGCATATTGCATCGAAGAACGTGGTACATTCAGTGCATTAGCTACTTCACGTTGCGTCAGTCCCTGGTCGATCATTGTGATGGCCTGTGCAACTTGTTCAGATGTTAACGGCATTTTTTATCGTTATTAAGGCTCATTAACTACACCACAACAATACCAGTATCTTAAAATTGCGTAAACAAAAATGTAAAAAGTTTAAAACAAACAAAACGTAACTTCGGCTTAACCGTACAAATGACAAATTTCGACTAACTCTCAAAAAGCATTAAAAGCTTATTTTCAAACTTAATGATTTACTAACATAAACTTTAAGTAATTATGTGTTAACATATCTGCATCCAAAAAATTCGTGGGAAACACTTCAAACTTTTTTTATCGCCAAATTTGTAAGTGGCCATGATTCCGTGCCGGTGAGTGTATTAAGATAATATTATTCCAGAACCCAAAAGGTTAATAAAAATAGACATTGTGTTTTATACACAAATATCATAATATTATAAAACATTAATTATAACTTTTATGATTATAAACCTACTTTAAATCCAACTTTAAATTAGGAGAACATAAATACACAATAATATTAGAAAATACAAATCTCGAAAGTGTCGCAAAGATCGCAGTCAACGTATCTGCGCCGTATTGTTAACAAAGATCGACGTGTTCTAGCAAAACGTCGTGCAAAATGTTCTCGCGTTATATTCGTAGCAAGCACTTCGTAGCTCACGGAGCCGATGACGTCATCCCGGTTTTGATAAGGTGCACAGTGCATAACGTCCGCTGGCTACCATCGGACGCTACGCGTTCGGCGCAGCGCGAGTGTATATTGCACAGTCAAAGTTGTTAGACGCGTTTCGAAATCGCTCCTACGAATAAACTTTTCGATTGCTAATATCTGCTACGGCCTACTTACGATTTTTGGGGATTTTTTCTTTGGGATTTATACATTTTTTTTAATTTAATTTACGATATATTATAACGCGGACTTTGATTTTGCATAATTTAAACGGGGTTAACTTTGCACTCGACAGTATTGTCGCTGATTCATTTCGTTTTAATTGTTCCTGTGATTCATCAAGGCCGGGAGTGATAGGATTTTAAGCCTGAGAGCGTTTGCAATCGCGTTTATCCCGCAGTCCCATCTTGTCGCCGATTGCTTTTGAGGTGAGAACGCAAAGCTAACTTGTTGTTAATTATTATTGCAACTAAACAATATTTTAGCGATTTATTTATATATTTTTTACTTATGTATCGTATTTTATGAGATCTCACTTACTTACTATATATTGAAAGCAGTTTCTTAAATCATATTTATTCAATTCGCAACATAAAAATAAGGTGTCTGATAAAAATGTTAAGTGAATATAAGAAAAACAAATAAGAACGTGGCGCTCGCGAGTATTTATTTAACTTATGTTTAAATTGATTTTGTTTCGATTAGTTTCTACCCTCTGTTTGCAATAGAATATCAATATAATTCTAGAAATAAATGCGTCACATGCTGTGCAAACTCCGCCCAGAAGCAACAAGTGACGCCTATTCCTATTACGGCTTAATCCAACCGGGATGTTCATGACACATTCTCTTAATGTAGGTATATTGGCATTTTTATGATATTCCCTGGATAGGGTATTAGAAGCTTCTCGATGTAGTATGGAAAGTACTAGATAAAATATCGAAAAACTGCCTTCCGATTCGATGTACATATGTGGTAGTATATGGTAAAACTATGGACGATTATTTATTTTTCTATTCTATAAAAAATATATTTATAAAGCATTTGTATGCCATATAACTAAAATATCAAATATGTTGTAACGATTCAAAAGTGCTTCTAGAAGAAGCCTCATTGTATAAATACATTTTTGAGTTTGGAAGAGATAGAAAATATTGAAAAGGGATAGGTATATAAGTAGCAGCAATATGCAAGTGTGACATAGTGGGGCGTGGCTTCAGACTCCTCCCACTAGTTGTTAACCAATGTTCTTGTTGGCCAGGTGCCCCCGGCGCCCACAGAGCCTGCGCCTTCGCCGCCGTCGGAGCACCGGCAGCTGTCCGCAGAATCGACTATACTTGGACCTGGACTATCGTTTTATGATGTAAGTACATTTTTTTTTTCAATTTTTTCTAATTTTTAGGTTACGCTTCTGTGATACAGTGGCCAACGCGTTTTGTTTTTTTGCATTTTTTTCCAACTTTTAGTTTCGCCAGTGATACAGTGGACTTCACGTGAGCGTAGAATGGAGGGATCTTGGGTTCGATAGCCGGTTTTGATAGGGACTTAAAAAAATTCTGTCTGGCACACTGAAGGCTGATCTTTATGAACTTTTTTTAAAGTGGGGAAATAATATTTACTTTTTCGTGAAGAAAATTAATCATTGACATAGAAACATCTGCCTCATACCCTACGGCTACAACGGAACATAATATATTTTTTTTATGTTATATATTAGGAAATCTGTCTAGCCGGGCTGAAATTAAATTATGCAGATATTGGAAACAAAGGATGGTTTGGTTACCATCATAACAGTGAGTCAAAACGGATAGTTAGCACTTAGCGGGATGTTTTCGGCAGAAGGGTGCTTTGATATCATGAGTCATAACTGATAGATAGTTTACGCTACTATTTTAATAAGAATTATGTGTACTTTTATTTATTCATTTATTCAGATTCACACATCTTGGACTTACAGTATAAAATATACCAACACGTAGCAAAGACTACTATTATTTCAAAGTTTGTTTGTTTGATTTAATTGAGACTTTAAAGTACACTATAGTCTATAGACTACTAATTTTACAAAGAGGAAATTAGATTTTTTGTTTGTCTTTTACAGTTAAAATCAAAAACTACCTGTATAACTAACCTACTTTAACAATTATTTAAACATAAGAAAGTTATGTAACTAACAACATCAGTTTTCATCTTCATCAATACCGACTAATCCCGGGCGAGGCCACGACAAGCGCCTCGAAGCAAACGAGATAAATTTACATTAAGATCTGTCGTAATTAAAGCTTTAATTCCTGCTAATTAAATCGCTACAGTGCCGGGTAACAGCATCCGGCTTGTTATAAGTATTAACTGATTCGTTAGGTTCCTAATTAATTACGAGCGTGATTTCGAAGTGTACCTACTAGCGCGTTATGATATCGAGTGGAGATTCAATAGAGCGTTTGTTGCAGAATGACGACTACTATTCTATGGTGAGGGGGAACAAGTACATGTCGGAGACTGGTGTGAAGCATCTCATGATGAACGGGGCTCTCAACTTCGTGCCGGCACAGAAGGTCGACCCTCCACAGGTTAGTGGTATATTTGGATTTACACAAGTTGTCGTGAAGATCTTCATACAATATTTGGGCGGATTGACCAACTTAGAAAATATATATTGCAACTTTAATAGGTAACAGGTTGCTGTGAAAGAACTTCATATATTTAGGCGGTGTTATCAACTTTTTAACAGAACGGTGCCGAAGCTCGAAAGGTTTTAAGAACCATGTTTTATTAGATGGTCTCGTCTGTTTTACTGATCGACTTTTAATAGGAGAAAAGTCCTACCACTACCAGAGTACAACTTTTTTTATTGGTTACGATCATCGAGGTCATGGTCTGGGGGCCTTTCTTATCTTACTAGTTTGTACTTTGTAGGTATTTTTAAAAAGTTTTAGTGGTTCGACTTTGGCTGTGGCGACGCGTTCAATTGTATAGCATTAATTTATATCACTTTTTACAACATTACAATATGTACTATATTTTTATGCGGAATTTTAAAATAATTTAAACGACCATATCATTAGAACTAAAAATCATTTTAAAAATAAAAAAAGAACACTTAATTCACTGCATTCACATTTATCTAATAATCTTATTTATATACAGAAGTTATGTTAGTTTTACCAATCTTCTTGCCGGTTCTTCTCCATAGATACTGCTTTCCGAATCGGTGGTAAATTTAAAGAATGTAATGACGATTCAAAAGTGCTTCTGGAAGAAGTCTAATTGAATAAATAAATGTTTGAGTTTGAGTTTGAGTTTGAATATAACTCAAGACTTCGTAAGATGTTAATAACAATAAAATAACACTTTAATTTTACAAATGAACAATTTCTAGCCGGGCGTAACCCGGGAGCAGATAGTATATGTAAATAATAAACCAAGTGACACCAACTGCAACGGGGAAGTTTATCAGAGACTAGATGCAAGAAGTATTTACCTCGATACCTAATACGATGTAATTTAATTATTATCAAAAAGCTGTATGCTATCGAAAGTTACACCAACAAAATTGTACCTGCTTAAATTAATTAATCATACTAATATTATAAAGCTGAAGAGTTTGTTTGTTTGTTTGAACGCGCTAATCTCAGGAACTACTGGTCCGATTTGAAAAATTCTTTCGGTGTTAGATAGGTCATTTATCGAGGAAGGCTATACGCTATATATCATCACGCTATGACCAACAGGAGTGGAGCCACGGGGGTGAAACCGCGCGGAGCAGCTAGTATTTGATATAACTTTAATACTGACAGAGTAGTGAATCTATAAACTCGAAATCGGATCCAAGTTTTAGTTGAATAGCAACTTTTCGTTCGCTGGCGTGAAGACATTTGTTTAGAAATCATAGAAACACTAGCAGCCTTCGAGAACTTGTATATTCTTGGTGTTTGTATTATAAACTATGTTTTTTTTACAAATAGTATAAAAAGGATAGATTTCTTTGTTTGTTACTATTCTACTTAAGAAACTAATTGTTCAATTTTGAAAAATGTTTTACAATTAGTATATCTAATACATCTTTAACGCATAACATCAGTATTTAATCCGATTCAACTTGAGAGAAGCCGGGACGACCGATCCGATTTTTAATATACCTTTAAAGATGCAATAATTTCACTCGAAATCATATGAAACCGCACTTAACGGATTTTACAATTAGATATATTAATGTAAGTGCTAATTGGTAGTGGTGGCTGCTTAATGTCATATGGCTCGTGCTCCATCGCTTGCTCTGCCACTACGCGTATATAAAAGCATTACTCTAATGAAGCGTTGTCAATAGCAACGGTAATATCTCTAATCGAACGTAAATTAAACTACAAAAAATTAAAACAAACATTAAAACAACACGGTTTATAAATCGAACTAAGAATTGTTTACGTTCATTTTGTTTAGTCTGGCTATCTGATTAAATAAAAAATAAATCATGAAAAAGCCGAGCTAAAATGAATTTCACGTGTCTGATTGCATTTTAGTGTACTTTTCCCAAAAGTAAAAGGATTTTTCTCAGGTGCAACGGATTAATAAAGACTTAGGCGCGCTAACAGACTTTTAGTCAACATGGTCCGAAACGCATCTAGCCGTTAATTTAAACCTTCCTGCATGTCGCCTCGACCACCCCGCGGCGCTCGACCCCCACTTACATGCACGGAGCCACCCTTAATGCTATTATTTTCGTCATTTAACTTCACCATTGTATGACGCTTCGTAGAATACAGCCACCTACTTCTACATCAATATTGCGCCCGTCACAGAATAAATTTTGACTGACGGGTACTACCAGCAAGTGAAGTTTTGTTATTTGTATTTCATTGTGGAGTACGTGCAAAAATAATTATTTTTTCTTTTATTTGGCAATACTCATATTTTTGTAGCGAGTATTCTGGCTCAAACTCAGCGTCTATTGGTAATATTGAGCTCTCAATATATCCGAAATTGCCTCGCTTGAGTTGCCGCCGGTAACGTGATTGCACGGGATTTAGTTTTGTTCCCGAATCACACATTGTTATTGGGGATTTCCATCTGAGAAATACTCTGCACTAAACCCGAAGGCTGAAAGCACGAGGTGTGTTTAATACAACTGTTATCCTCTTCCTGTTATTACAGCATACATGTTATTCCCTTTTAGAGAGATGAAACAGACTATATTGTGAATATTTAAGTATACATGTAACTTTAAGCCTTGTATCAGTTCGAAGAACAAGTACCTAATATGTTTTGCTACGGATTCGTAATGCTACAAAATATTTTCATAATCATGAAAAAGGTCTTAACTATATACTAGTGTCTTTCCCTTAAGGGGAGGCTCCCTAAATTTTATGTGAATTTGCATTAATATTGTGAAATAGTCACACATACAATCAAAATGGAACTTTAGTATATGATTTATTGGGTCTTTTTCTTTCCATGTACAAGACAGTTACGTAATTGTAACATTTTCGCTCGATTCATTTTTTATTCAAAAATTATGCCTTTTTTAAAGATTATTACATTTTTTTAAAGATTTACTTGGACTTTATGTCTAAAATAAATGTTAACAGTAAGAAAATATAGTTTACTATCCAATCCCAAGATATTTTTTATCTAGATCAATTATTACTTTAGTTATAAACGAAATAAGAATTGAGACTTACGAGATTTAGTTTCGAGCTCGAACGCGATCAAAGAGCGCACGCGATATTAAACTTTATTACGGCTGTGTTAGCGTCTAGCACCGTAGCGGTCTAACCGGTCTCTCAGTGCCAGAAATTATGTTAGGGAGCCTCCTCTTAACTACAGCGCAACATAAACCAATTTGGCCACTTACGTCGCAGCTTCACATTTAAAATTTCCTCTTAATTTCTTTTCAAAGTCTTCTCGGGACGCTCGGCGGTATCTATAAAGTTACTGGAAAATTCCTGACCGACGTCATACATTTTTAAAAACGATATTGCATTTATGTAGCCTCTGAACATTTTCCACCGCATGTTCTCGTTTTTGCCCCGTAAATTGGTTTAACTATGTCTCCTTGATATTTTACATTGTCGTTTCGATGGTGTATCAAAACCCACCAAGCTCACATAATTAAATTTCGTCAGTAAATTGATTTAGCGGCAGTAAACGTCCGTCGACTCACGTGTTACAGCGTCATACAAATATTATATTATCGTTGATTCGCCTCCAGGCTCCAGCTTGTCAATATGAAACTGTGCTAATGGAAATTGGAAGTTGCATGAAATTCACGAAATAGCGGGTGCCGGTCACTGAAGGTCAGTGAGGTTTCCTTTTATATAAATACACCTCGTTAGTTCCGTCGGATTCCAATCCATTTCCGTAAGCTTCCGTTAGCTACCCTTTGCTATTTCCGCCATTACAGTCTCGACAACAGGAAGGCGCCTGCTCCCCAGTCTGCTATCATAACTGAAATGGCTTCTCTAATATAGTATTCAATACATTTTGATAGAATTCGGTTCAGACGTTTGGAATATCGAATGATCCCGTCTGACATAATTTACCCCAAGTGCCTTGTTAATAGTTCTCTTCATTTTGAGACATATCTCTCGCTCCAAAGGCCATTTCTTGCAAAACATTTGAAGAAGACCCATGACATTAAGTATTTTTGCTAAACCATTGGCAATGATACGGATCTGAAACTTAAGTTGTCCCTAGATTGTATAATACAAGCATGACATGCGTTTACGTGAATGAGTGAAGAACAAAGTTAATCATACATTTTAATGTAGTTCGCGTCCAGTCTTAATTTAAGGTATGGAATCATGCGTGCATGTCAGTCATACATGCAGATATTGTAGGATAAAAATAGAAATTATCATCAATCAGCTTCCAGCAAGTACCTAGTTTACACATCATTCATTTCAATTATGTATCAAAACGATAATTCTGGCATGACACCACGTAACGCATGTCATGCTGTATTACCGTCAAAAACATTAGGTACGTTCCAAATTAGGTCTTTTGCTAGTAACAGATATATAGAATTGTTTTATAATAGCACACAAGTACACTATAAAAGCCTTTCAGCGAAATCCAAAGCTGTAGATTACTCCGTTAGAGTCTAGAGAGAACACAAGCTAAAGGCTTATGCTAAAATGCCCATTTGGAATTGGCAAAGTGTAAACTTCGTAGACGAGCGATGTTTGCACTAGAATATTTTGTAGTTTATTTCCTTTTAATTGAATAAAATCTACGCACTAGCATATAAGGCTGTTTTGCTTTTGTGTTCCTGTTTTTCTTTGTTTGTTTAATCCAAGTTTAATCGGATTAAATTATTCCAGTCTTATATAGGTGACATAAAGCAGCATAACTACGGCGAGTTTCAGAGATTGTTAGGTAACAGTAGTTATAGATTCACTAAAGTTGTAACGTAAACTTTTGTTGACTATTCACAGCGCTTCAATGCAAATCACTCAATAGGTATGAAGCGAATTGTTAGTTTCAATACTCGTCACTGAATCAGTCTATTGGATAGTGAAACATATTTAATTAAAATTCCGAAAATAATATCTACAGGTTATTTTCAATCAGGTAACGAATTTTATTATTCATGGAAACGATTTATAATAAAACATGAAAATATTTCCAGTTAAAAGCATTCGATTTTTATTTATAGTAATATAATATTTTTAAAAGTTATTTAATTTTATCAATGCTTTCATTGATGGTAGGATATACACACACATTTCTTATCTTCTATTAGACAACAATATAATGGCAGCACGATTACAGCTATTGCTATAAGGTAGATAGATGATGAATAGATCTAAACTAACAATCTCATTAGGCTCCGCCGAATTAATTTTATTTTCACCATGCACACAATCTCATAGGCTTCCATAGACGTGCGCTAATAAATCCACCGAATATTATATAAACAATGAACAAAGATTTCCGTTTGTGTTTCCGACGCTGCTTCGTCAATACATATTCCATGTTGCATTTGTTTTTATATGTGTCGAATACAATGGTATTATCAGAATTGAAACGAGATCCTGTTTCAGTGGAAAGCCAAATAAAATATTTCTACGAATGGTGATGTAGCGAATTTTAGATCAATTCGTGCGTTGCTTGTTTCACGTTTTTAGTGGGTCAAGTGAAAAAAGGACATAATTGTTGGCCCTTTGCAATGTAACACCACAAAGGATTTGCAGCGTTGTTCACACGTAACTTGCGACGCTCGCTTTGACTCGTTTTAACGACATATATACGTATAGTGTAAGAAGAGCCTTGTTATGCGCTGCTGTAGAGGCGGAAGCTGCATATGGGTGTAATTATTTTATCCTCGTGAAACTTGTAAATTCAGCGTTATAAAATGTATGACACAGTACCGTAATAAATGATGAATATATGTCGGAAATAATATAATACTGTGTTTCGGTTGAAAACTCCTCACGTCGCGTAAATAAAAAATAATATTTTCATTATCTTTTAATTAAAATTAACCAAATAAGAATAATTTTATATTTAATTACATACCTATCATTTGGACATAAGAAGGATTACAATGACTATAGGATTAATAAATAATTATCATTGGAAGGAGTATGCTTTTAAGTTCATTCTTTCTAATGGTAGACCATCTCGTTAATCTACCGGTTACTATATTTATCTACACGTATTACATCAAACCTGCACTAAATAAGCATCGCCCTCGTCTTTTGAAAACTATAGAACGTATATGAGTATTAAACGTATATGACTCCGCCCCGGCTTCTCCCGTGGTACATATTTACGTTTTCTCTTCATAAGAACTATCCTCGTACTTCAAGGAATATAATAAAAAAAGAATTATCGAAATCGGTTCAGCCGTTCACACGTGATGCCGTGACAACGCGAAACGGGTTTTCATTTTTATATATATAGATTAGTTTAGGATAATTAGGTTGAATATATTGTGTCCTTTTTTAGAACCAAGTTTTGGGAATTACATATAAATTTCAAAAGACGTTTGTACCTGATATGTTTGATGTGTTCACTATACTCCAAACATTCAATCTAACTATGAGATAGAATAGGTAGGTATTGCACTTCCGTTTGTGTAAGTACTTGTACCTCATGCGCTTGTACGCCTCAGAACTAGTGTTCAGGTTTGCTTCGCCGAAATTCAAACATGAAACTTTCATCTAGTGATATTGTGTTTCAAAAAGGATACAAATGTGAACGTGAGAATATGGAAATTTATAAGCAAAGAGTTACAATAGGTTATAAATTCACAGTCATATTAAAAAGGCGATAGATTTGTATTTTAGTAATTGTAATAGGCAGTGCCGCGGCGAGCAACTAGTGTATATGTATAAATTAAATAGCAGACTCCAATTAATTCATATCGTCAATGTTTTGTTTTCATCAAACATATCGAAATAAAAATATTTTTAAGTGATCAATATGTAAATTAATATTCAATTTTTCATGCAATCCAATTACTTGTTTTTCCAATAATATCTTTTGCAATATTTTACATGCACTCTAAAGCTTAACAATAATTGAAAGGATTATTTGCAACATACGTAACGAATGTTTTAAATCCCTTGTAACGACTGTAATTCCTGGAAAGTAGTATATAAAAGGAGAAGCGAAAACTTTTTGTAGACTAAAGTTTTTTGTTGTTAGTTCTTAACTATGGCAAACGAAAGACTGGCTACATATTTGGTATAATTGTTTCTTTGGTACTATAACTTCGTTTATAAGTATACAAAATATAAAGAAAATCAAAATTTTTGTCTATATATTTGTCGGGTTATTCCATTTCAACTGATCTTGATAAAACTTTTATAAGCAAGTAAATCAATAGTACCTAATTGAATGAGAGACGAGTTCTAAGAAATAATCTCTAAGACAACATCGCAGGCACGGTATGTTGTTAAGTAATTTGCAACTATAAACTGTTGTATTGAACAAGAGGAGCGTAACAAAGGTAATTTTTATAAATTACAGAACAGATACGAAACGACGCAGCAATTTTCCTTTACACAATAAATGCAGTAGTAAGTATTTATATTATAACTAAATAGGTAAAAAAGTACGATTGCTTTCTTGCTAACGTTAAAACTAAGGACGCTGGGATTAAAGACGCTCGAGTTTAGGACCAACTGAAAAAACAGGTCAATAATCCAAAAGCGTCGTTCTTGCAAAGTTCAGGGAACTGATGATAGTACCAAAGTAGCTTCCCTAAAAGAAAGCAAATCAGTGAAATTAATGTGAAATGCATTTCCCTCGTACTACTTAAGGAGTCTCGGTACCTCACTTATACCGGAATTAGAAGCAAGAGCCAGACGGTAGACAAAGCCTATATACTAAAAACTTATATACTAAAGACTTAAAAGCGTAATTATACTGCCTTGTATAATATTATTATGCTGTTAACGCTCGTGCTTCTGACCGACTGGTCTAGAAATCAATTCAGCTCTCAAACGATATGACGTTTTATGTACATATCTTAATATATATAAATCTCGTGTCACAATGTTTGTCCTCAATGGACTCCTAAACCACTTAACCGATTATAATAAAATTCGCACACCATGTGCAGTTCGATCCAACTTGAGAGATAGGATAGTTTAAACATGTAGGTACCACGGCGAAGCCGGGGTGGACCACTAGTATGCATATAGAATTTCAATTTCCGTGAACACTACGCTATTAAACTAGAAATTGGTGTTCGAAGTTATACAGGGTGATTGGGAGATGGGTGCAAAGCTTAGACGAAGTCTGGACAGACTTCGTCTAAGACAACCATGGCTTAAAAGGTTTCTAAATTGTCTCTACTAGCTTCGCCTTAAAGCTTTGCACCCATCTCCCAATCACCCTGTATAATAACTGTGACCTTTAGTAACAGCTTTTCGATGCACGTCTGTTGCACAATCAGCTAATTGATTAGGGATAGGATTAGGGGGCTAGGGGGTATAAGCTGTCTTTGTTTTGATGTTCACGTTTCTTTCATCAAACCCATTACATATTGCATCCAATCAGGGATATTTGAAAAAAGCGCAAGGGATTGTTCGTAGAACAGATTGTGGTAGAATGAATTAAGATGAAACGAATGAAACAGTAAAATTGCTGTACACGCTCCTGGCCAGCTTTCAATTACAGAGGTTAATAATTAGTTATTAGGTATATACATTACTAGGAAATTATCTTTATTATCGTTTATAGGTTAAAGTAACACGTGCAAAAATATGAGGCCAAATGAAATTGCCTCTTAACTTCGCAGACGAGGCATTCTTTTATGCATTTCGCGTTATCTTCGAACGTTCCCGGTACCAATTTATATCACCTTACTTCTTTAAAGATTATTTTCGCAACAAAAATCCTTTTTATGTTAAGGTTATAATTATGAGACATTATTTGAAACTCACAAATTCAATCACTTTAGTAAATATACCTAAGTTGAGTTGAAGTGATTAATAATTTTAAAAGGTGCTTTTTTGGAATTAAATACGGATGATAGTTGCAGCCTTAGATTAATTATAAAATAAAAAGCAGATGGAGAGTTGCCGAACTAAACTAGAATGATTTATCGTCATTTCCATAAAGCTATGTGTGCTATCATTTCGCCGCTGCACTGTACGTACACGGTGCTTCTGTGTGCGTGTTATGTTACCAGATATTGAAAAATTTCACAAATTTTTCCCCGACTACGGAAGAAAGAAGGTTATGTTTCTTGAGTGTATGTATGTATAATATTTCTTTGACACGCCCTGCAGTATAAACCGTTGGACCGATTTTGAGTTGTGAGGTGTCATTGCAATCATCTGAATTATTATGGTAGTGGTAGTAGTGACGTAGGCTACATAAACAAATGCTCCGAAGATTCATAGGGCCCGATGTTCTAGAGGTTGATGGGCGGGGTTGTGGAATTTGATCGCCGCGACGACGAGCACATGCGTCAATATTATGCCGAGCGGTGAATCTCTTTCTGCAAGCATCGTGAACACTGACTCCGTCTAGCTTTTTCAAAAAAAGTTCATCCTCTTTGCGGCCACGCTCCACACTCGAGTTAATTAGAGTTTGGATGCCACGTTTTTTTTACAATTACCACTGTACTGTCACCTTCCTTGAGTGCCAACCGACACATAAAGCAGACTCCCGGTGGAACCGACATTTTTATGACTATTTAGCCTGACTTCGTTCTGTTATGTCCGTACTCTGTAGGTAGTCTGTACGCTAACATGCTCACCCTACATCCTTTTCGCTTGTTCAGCATTTCTCAGCATTCCTGGCCTTTTCCATAGATAGTATCCATGTTCAGTCTCGCTCCAAATTCTAATCCCGACGGACGGCTGTCCTATAAAACATACTATTTCGTTTTTTAAAAAGCATTATCCTGAGAGTCTCATAACATTTTGGTGGCAGCGTTAAGGGATTTTAAAAAAGTAAATCCCCGGTACGTCTCTGAATCGACGTATATGTGTTGTGCGTGAAAAATTAAAAAAAAAAACAAAAGTTAATCTTATACACCAGTATTTTGTGGTAAATCTACGTATCTTCGAGTTACACGACAACCAAGTTCCAGGCAATTTGTGTTTAATATCACACTCCTAAGTCGAAGCACGGTGGCGAAGCTATCGGCCAAACCTACAAGGACGAGATACAACATCCGGAGTCACATACATACTTCGCGAATAGAAGATAATATCATGTCATAGTATCATCCTCATAGTCTGCACTTTCTAGTAAATGGTTTGATTTGGTCATTGCGATTGATTTTTCTTTGTGTATGGAATTCTATAACTGTGTAAAATTCTAAAATTATAAAACGTTTCAAACTGTCTAAATAGTTATTATTGTAATATTGTCCATTTTTATATATACATAGACTATATAAATATAATTATACAAAATGACGGAAAGTAGAGCCGCGAGACCGAATCAATTCGAATCTAATATAACTACCGAGGACGATGGCTTGAGGAGGGCTCCTCCGTCTGAGCCTACTACTCGATCAAAAAAGAAATACCCTAACAGTCCATCTATCCAATTAGAAATGGATTTATCCACTCTTTTAAAATTCATAAAACCATATGACGGGAGCCGTGAAACCTTAAACTCGTTTCTAGTAAATTGCAATAACGCTTATGAATTAGCTTCAGAACCGCAGAAAGATATATTATTCAAATACATCCTTTGTCAGCTTCAGGGCAAAGCAACTCAAAGAATTCCTCAAAACAATTTATTTGATCAGTAGTAAGATCAAACGAGGGGCTTGGTTTGCTGGTATTGGCACACTCTCAAAAACAATATGATAACGCTATACAAGCTGTACAGAATAATGAGAAAAAACTGCATCTTCTACATTTTCAAAATTTAATTCCACATTATATGACATAAAAAGTAATGAGGCTAGTCTCGCAAAAGCTATCGACAAACTCTCTTCTCAATTTCACAATGTATAAAATCTTTCAATTAACTTAAATATTAAATCAAAAATTGATAGTATAGTGGCACAGTATTACAATATTATTTTCTACAGTAAGGCAACGCCTTTGAAGTCGCCGCCTCCAGTGTAGGTACTTTCGCTGCCACACGAAAATATGCTAGGGTTGTAACAAATGGGAAATAAAACGATTGTGATTATTAATATTATAATATACTCATTTATTCATATTTACATTCAAAATAATTGCGATTATTAAGTCTGATGTAATTATTTGTTCATAAATATATAATTCCATATTTTGCACTGCTAAATATTTGCGTAGACAGTTTATTTTTAGATGTTCTTAATAGTCTATTATAACATTAAATCTAAATAATGCATTCGCATTGGGATGAACATTCATGTCTGATAAGACAAGAATGAGAACAACATACGTATATACACAGCTTTGATTAAAATTCTACAGATAAAAATACAATCTATCTAAAATATCTTAATAACTTCTGGGATTCCGATGTAGATTTACATCCATACACAGAACAGTTTGTGCGCGCCATTATAGAATATGTAAGTATAATAAAATTATTACACAAAAAATACGACTGCGTCGTCCTTTCACGCTTAGTACTGCAAACTAAGCGTGTTTGCAGTACACGGCCCGCGTCGCCCGACCCCCCGCCAGTTCCCCTTCGTTTCTCTGTGCAAGTACATTCGTCGCCGTACTGTAGGAAATATTTTGATAGTGGCTCGTCTCGAAGCGTCAATGCTGACGATATCATTCCGATCAGAAAACATAACAAATTCCATTCTATTCAGTAAACAAAACATATTACATCCGGCTATATTAACTCCCACGCAACTTTACCAAGAGCTTGTCGATAACTACATAATATATACGTAGACAAATACCTGTAGATCGTAAGTTACCTTTATGTATAGAATTAAGTAATATACATTTGTTATTAAACATTTCTAAGGTTATTTGTTATAGTTCCAACAACAAAATCATTTTTGTATTACGTATTCCTTTAGTCGCCATACAAGATTACAGATTATTTTATTGTTTAGCTTTACCTACTCCGCATAATGGAAATAAGCCTAATTCTGGCTATCCTATAAAACATACTATTTCGTTTTTTAAAAAGCCTTATCCTGAGAGTCTCATAACAGTTTTGCGGCCAAATTTAGACTGGCAACCTAGTCGATATATATTCTCCTAATTATAAATATACATAAAAGTTTGGTTTTAGCAAAAAAACTGTGAACGCACTAATCTTGAGGTGGGATCTTAGACTATAAGGTTGCAGCCTTCAATAACGGACAATTTTTGTTTAGGACTCATTTGTTAAATATAGAATGGCAAGTTATAAATACAAGAGGAGTTTAGTAAAAGATTAATTTGTAAAACATTTATTTAAGAAATTATTTTTTACTATTCTAATTATGTTGTAAGGCTTTTAACTTCCTTATCCGCTTTTGATGGATTCGCATCTGTAAAAGCGCAAATTTCCATTAATGAAAACCCCTGGACAACATATATTAAAGGAGATTAATACGTCACTAGAAATATTTTTTGGGCAAAATATGAAATTGCATAAAGCTCTTAGTGTAGGCAGGTATTAACAGCGATTGTCAATCAATAATCTTAACGTGTGACGCGATATATTCAATCGGCCAACGGGAGTGGCTTTTGTCAACGCGACTCGGTTTTTGCATTCGCGATGAGAATTTTTTTTTTGGACTCGAGATTTTGCACTGGTAGGTTATTTAATTTGATACGGATTATCAAAAGCACTTCTCGGGAAGTTTTGGTTGCTTCTAATTGTTTTATATTTAATTGTAATAATCATAATAACGCCGCGGTTTGTACATAACGCGAGAATTATAAATTTATAAAGAACTAGGTTTCCGCCCGCGGCTTCGCCCGCGCAGTCAAAGAAAAACCCGCATAGTTCCCGTTGGATTCCCGTTCCCGTGGGATTTCCGGGATTGCGTCATTTTCCCGGGATAAAAAGTAGCCTATGTCCTTTCTCGGGTATCAAAATATCTCCATACCAAATTGCATGATAATTGGTATAGTAGTTTAGGCGTGATTGAGTAACAGACAGACAGACAGAGTTACTTTCGCATTTATAATATTAGTATGGATAGAATGAATAGGCCATAAAACCAAAAATATCAATTTCAACGCGAGAATGGTTCGTTATATGAAACAAGTATTTAATGGCGACGTAGTGTGCCTGGCTGTACAACGGTGGTGACGTACATCGTTAATTGTATCCTTATATATATTTTGTTTAATCTATAATTATTCCCGTAAATATAGTTTCCTCCCCAAGGGTACCCTATTGTCGTGTTGTAGTGCCTGTGTATGACACCTGCAATATCGACATATAGCGATGTTTTTATTAGTGTAGATGTATACTTTGAAGCTTACCTTCTGCGAATTCACTAACGTGTGAATGCTATCGCGCCACAGCCGTTTCCGAAACAAATTTCCATCCGCTATTTTGCCAACACGAGTTTTGGTTTCGCCACAATAGTATATATCTCAAACCCGATCTATATAGCGGTACATTCCTGAACTCGTATGAGATAAAGGTTTACTCCATCTAAAGTTTGATTCATAATAATAGTTAAATAAATATACTCTTCCAGGTACCCTCCCTCCCAACGAAGAGTATGTCTCTACCATACGTGAACGTGGATAAACCTGATGTGGAATACAAAGATGGACAGATTGTAAGCGCCAGTATTGACGCCCTGGTGGATCTGCTGCGGCCTGGAGCGAGCAAATCCTTCGTTTTCACATTCTTGCTCTGCTCGAGGCTGTTCGTCAAGCCGCATGAGCTGCTCGGCAAGCTGTGTAAGCGCTACTTTAAGAGCTACGACAAAGTGGTAAGGAATTTTCTTTGAAATTTATAAAAGTGTAAAAAGTTTAATTATAACAAATAATTGTCTTTATTTCCCTTTGCATTAAACGTTGGTGACGTTGTTTTTGATTTTAAGTTAAAACCTATAACTCAGTGGGGAGATGAATTTCAGGATTTGAGTGCCTATATCTTGAATGTAATAGTATGAATGCCGTTCTTAAGTATCAGCACGAATGATTTGCAGGTTTTTTGATAAGCTTAAACAGTTAAAGTTTGAGTTTTTATACTACCCCCCGGATTGCAATCACATTTAAGTCCATATTCTACTAAAATAAAATATTAATCGACATTAGTAGCCATCCTTTTAGCATGTAGGTTGTTAGATTAAGTAGATTGTAAGTACATAAATTGTTAATTTTAATATTGCCTACCTGCTAATAAAGAGTTTATTATTTATTAGATTTTGTGCATAATCCGCTTCTACCAAACACTTCAGGGCAAATCAGAAATGAAAGAGTCCACAGAAAAAGAAGTCCAGGACATGGTTTCTCTGGTGCGCGTCGTGGACCAGTGGACCATAATGTTCCCGTACGACTTCCGAGATGATCGCGTCATGGCTCTGCTCAAGAGCATCACACAGAGGTATGTATACTCGAAGAGTAGCGAGTTTTAGGGTATCAAAAATAATCTTGGTATTTTGGAATGCGAGTACCAAGTTTTTTGGGTACAAAGGAATTTTGAAAATTGCGATTCAGAATGCTAATTCATTAGTGGAGTGTTTTTAACTTTAATAATTGTAACTGCAAGTGAGTCACATAGCATACTACTAAGTATTTGAAGAGAACCAAGCTTTTATGGGATGCCAATTTTGGGAGGTGAATGCTGCTCTTTGAACTATTGTAACTATAAATGATAAATCAGATGTATATTTTTAAGTTCCTTACTCTGGATGGTTCCCTGTTAATCAGCTTTTTTCAAGAATTATCTCAAGCTAATCTTGGTTTACAGACTTGATAGTTCCATAATTATATCTGACGAAGCTTGCAAATTCCCATTAGAGTTAGTCGAGCCAAAGTATATTAATGAAAGCGAGTTATAATGTTCTGGATCTTTCCCGGATTAACCAGGAAACTCAGTAACAAATGCGCTGGCCTAGTTCGCAACTTACACTTGGGTCACAAGGCGACAAATTACTGAGCAGGATTTTAATTGCCTATTCATCTTAATAGAGCGAAATCATGTATAGAGATTGAGCGCTATTGCGAATGCAAGAAGCTTGTGTGCATATGTAAATATGTTCTAACGTTCACTGAATTTGAAATGCTATGCGAAGGACCAACTTTCAATATGGAGATTTTATTTTATGTTTGTTTTAATCTATTAATTATCTCCAAGTTTTAAGGTCAGAATGACTTCTATTATTTTGACTAATTTGGAAGAGATTGCATGATGGAGAATATTCAAATAACACGTGTTCCCGAAGTTGGAATTGCATTATATTTTGTACATCAAATTAAGTTTTCTTCATCAGAACCAAGTGAATAAACAATATAATTGTGTATACTGTATAGCATTGCGTATGTTTTTAGTTATTTTATTACTATTCTATTATTAACTGTTTATCGTACAAAATGTTGAGTAAAAATCATTATTTATGTCACAGATCGATATTTCTCTTGACTTAAACGCAAGAGAAATATTTATATAAAACTTTATAGTCTCTAAAGGGAGTAGAACCAAGAAACCCTGGTTCTGTTATAGCAACTAAGCTCCTGGCAGCGTATCTGCCATGCCAAATGTATAGTCGTACTGTGTATAGTAATTAGTAGTATTATACTCATTAGCGCTTCTATATAATTTGGCGAAATAATTAGCGACTTGTTTTGCTCCTTATTATTTAAATCCTGTCTGCGCTCCGTCAGCATACGAACTATACAAATGTTATCATTGCTTATTAATGCTTTGCGACTGTAAGTTTCTATCAAGTGAGGAAATTTTATTTATACTGCTATACATGTACATTTTACTCTTATTGCATTATTGATTATAATTTGGATACGGATGTAAAAAATTTAGTTTCTGATACTTGCAGTGATTTTTTATGTTTTTTCTATTCCAATAGTAAAAGTTAGAGAGTTTGTTTCTTTATTTGTTTTAACGAGAATCTCAGAAACTATTGAACCTGTTTCAATAATTCTGTCACCTTTGTATGTACGCGATCTCAAAGTGCTACAAGCTACATACGCAAGCGTAAAGCCAGGGCGAATTGTCACTTTTAGAGCTCTTTAAACAAAAACGATTAAATTTCATTTTTCAGGTAGAGAAATTTAATCAAATGCGATTAAATTTCACCTTTAAAAATACTCAACGTGCACTGAAAACGTTTCAGGTGCGCCGCGGAACACATGTCGTCGGTGCGCGAGGACGTGTCGAGCATGCTCGAGCGTTTGCTCGACAAGCTGACCGCGCTCGAGCACTACGAGGAGTCGCTGG
Source organism: Colias nastes (assembly GCA_907164665.1). Lineage (NCBI taxonomy): Eukaryota > Metazoa > Arthropoda > Insecta > Lepidoptera > Pieridae > Colias > Colias nastes. The sequence continues at coordinate 2,958 of CAJQZM010035723.1, read as the reverse complement.
CCGACGTGCCGCAAGTCACAAGCACTGATTGCTTGCAACCGGTACGGTTTATTACCTACTGTTAATCTATTTTAGTGTGTGAAAATAGCCAATTTTTAACCGACTTCAAAAAAAGGAGGAGGTTATCAATTCGGCCGGTATGTTTTTTTTTATGTATGTATACCGATTACTCCGAGGTTTCTGAACCGATTTACGTGATTCTTTTTTTGTTCGATGCGGGATGGTGTCGAATTGGTCCCATAAAAATTTTATTCGGATAGGCCCAGTAGTTTTTATTTTATGAGCATTTTTGTCTGTATTTGTAAATGTTGCAAGTGCAAGTTTGAAGTCGGTTGTTTTTAACGCAGTTATCACTTGTTATGTATACAATTTGAGCATACATGATTCCCTACTGTTAATCTATTTTAGTGTGTGAAATACCCATTATGTAGGTGTCATGTTCATGCAATTATTTTAAAACGCCATCTGTTTTTCTTAACTAGAACTTGTTCGTATATATCCGATATATATTATTTGTTTTATTCTAACTTTCTTGTTGGAACATTTGGGAACATTTGGGAACATTTGAAGAAGATGAAATTTCACCTTCTTTATTTTCTAGTCTTAGTCGGTTTCACTCCGAAGTTTAGGTATGTTTCGCGCCGTTGCCGACTGAGTTGGCAGTCGAGCGCGGGATGCCGCCACTCGTCGTTCGCGCGCTCACTTCGTCGCATATTATAATTATGGGGGGCCAATTAGGGATGAATTAAACCGCCTTTTTCTTATTTAAATTGTGGACTGTATTTCTTCGTAAATTACACAATATCTTCTTAAACTATGTACAATAGGTTATAAACTGAGCTTGACTGAACTGGTATTCCGACTGTTGACCGTGACACTTCTTGCTTTAGCTGTTGCTCAAGTGTGCTGAGTGGCTGATCTGAGATCTTGAGATGATGGTATGCGAGATAAAACTACCGTCAACTGTCGTCATTATATACAAAACTATAGGGCTTACTCCTACCGGTATGGATAATCTCTTACACTGTGTGCCTGAGGTGCATTTTTACAAGGGATACCGACGGTAGTAAAAACTCCGTACATCTAACGACTTTACATACATTATCAATCTCTCTGGGTTTTCCCCACCGGTGGTAATACTATCTTAACTCTAATGACTTTATACAATAAACAATAAAAATGAAAACGACAACTATAATAATATATATTATATACAATAACAACACACATAAACTTAATATAAATTAAACATCACACAATACAAACTAGACAATATTTGTTGGTAAGCTATATACATTATTAGTTCGAACTGTCGTCCGTAACAATAATATAATAATATTAAAATAAGCAAAGGATATCGCTGTTTTCATATTATCGGCATCACTGAGTATTATTTGAGACAATTTTTGAAATTCCAAACAAATAATTTATTTAAAAAAATAACAAAAATATATGGCATTTCTTAAAGCTGTATTATTTAGGGTGGACATCAAATTAGAAACACAAGAGTTGAATTAAAAATAATAATCATGAAAATAATGTACTAAAGGCTAATTTATTAATAACTAATCCATTTATATTTAGTAGGGAAGCTTTTGTTGTCGATAACGGCTTTACAACGTCGTGGCATGATCCTAAACATACTGCACACTCAGTAAGAGAATTTCTTAGAGAACAGTTGGTGTCTATATTTGTGTATCACAAAGAACGGATCGGCGGCCGTTCATACACACTTTCCAAAATAACAATAATTAAACATTACCGAAATCAAACCCTAGGTACATACCTGATACCACGTTGCGTAGAACATAGGTACATATTATTATGTGGTGTGTCGGTCGGTCAAATACTTAATATATAAAGAATAAAGACAATAGGGTACCCGTGGGGAGGAAAACTATATTTACGGGAATAATAGATTAACCAAAATATTATATATAAAAGGATACAATTTACGATGTACGTCACCACCGTTGTACAGCCAGGCACACTACGTCGCCATTAACCCCTCGATCCGGCTGTCAAACTATCAAAATCTGGATGACATCGCATGCGTAATTTCTAAAATGGCGACCAGAAATTGCCTTTCACAAAAAAATTAATTATTCCGCATTCAAGCCATATTTTATCATTCTGAAAACGACAATTTACTCATTGATATATTTCATATCTTATAAAAATTGATATGATTATTAGGTACCAAGAAAGTATAGCTGTTTTACATGTCCAAAGTTTGCAAACGTGTTCTATGGACTAGATTGCAAAAAATAAATGCATTCTCAGTTATAATACAAATAACAAGGACCTATGCTATCCACTTATGTAAACAATTTGACGAATAACACTGAGATGTTTATAAAAACGGCACTTGAAACACGACCCGACGAAACTACAACATCACTAGGGATGTACCTGTTCGTTTTGTAGTTTATCGATAGTCACGTTTTTTGTAAGGAATACAAGTATAGGGTTATAAAAAAATACAACATAAGTTACAATTGCTTTATTTGCACGAAAAATATAAACATTGGTTATAATGTTCATCATCATCATCATCACCATTGCGTTCAACTCAATCACGGAGAAGAAAGAAGGTAGTCCGAAAACCTTAAACAAGTTTCCTATTTTTATGGATTCTATTACAAAAACAAAAACATAATGTGTATTTTAATTCTCTTCAAAAATAGCAGGAGGTTCTCAATTTGAAATAAATATATTGCTGGAATATTTGTATTTCCTAATCGGTGGAATTTCCATAAAATTCTAATTATCATCAATGTATTTCAACGGAATCATGGAATATGACACAAATCTATGAAATAATTTGTACTTCTACTACGAAGCCACTAAACCAACGCCCACACACCAAACACTCAGCACATCAAATATCTTTCACTTCTCTCATAAATATCTTTCAAATAGCTACCGTGAAACCAAAATGAAATTTTGTGCCTATTG
>CAJQZM010035722.1:17608-35453 GCA_907164665.1 Colias nastes | reverse complement strand
CAGGAACTATGCGGGTTTTTCTTTGAAAACGCGGGAAATCTAGTTCTAAATCTAATAATTCTATAGATGTCATGATTAAACCACTTTTTTACCTTCAATATTTTCAACCGACTTCAAAAAAAGAAAAAGGTTCTGAAATTGACTGTAATTTTTATTTGGGATTTTTATTTGATGAAGGTTTTTATCCATAATTCTGTATGCAGAGGTTTTTTATTTATTTATTTTTATTAAAATAATAGTTAAAATGAGTAAAAGCATTAAAACTTTTACTTTTAAGGAATCTAGACGTCGAGGTCAATGCAAGGTCAGTGAAAGTTGCTTTGGGTGATTCGTCTGATTGTTGTTTTTAACTGACTTTAAAATAAAAAGGTTTTGGTGGTTTAAGTGCGGTGTGTTGTGTTTTTTTAAATTATGATGATGACGACATATTTAATTGTGATTTCAATCTGCAAAAAAAGTTCTATTGTAAAAAAAGAGAATATTTATAAATAACACTTTATTGCACAAACTGAATTATGACAAAAAAATAACAATAATACAAAAGAAATGAATAGATTGTACAAGAGGCGGCCTTATTGCTAAGCAGCAATCTCTACCAGGCAACCTGATCGGAAAGGAAATGTATGAAGTTAATGGGATATAATATTGTTTTAAAACATAAAAACGGATTTTTAGATGCTTTCATACTTATAATTTTTCTCTCTGTATAATAATTTTATTCACAGCCAATCACAGACGAAACCAGGATATAGGGTTTGCATAAAATAAATGGTTTCTTGAGAAAGCTTACCTATATGATTAGTAATAACTAGTTTTAACGGAAGAGAAATGAGAATATATTATGTAGTTTTTCTATACATACATACATACATATTCTTCAAATACAAATATACTATTTAAATACTAAGAATTTGTTTGTTTGTTTGTTTGTTTGAACGCGCTAATCTCGGGAACTACTGGTCCGATTTGAAAAAAATTTTCGGTGCTAGATAGCCCATATCGAGGAAGGCTATAGCACAGTATTACCATCCTACAGTATGGCGACGAATGTACTTGTGCAGAGAAACGGAGGGGAACTGGCGGGGGTCGGGCGACGCGGGCCGCGTAAAGCAATCACGCTGAGATTGCTTTACCTATCGCGAAAGGACGACGCAGTCGTATTTTTTGTGTAATAATTTTATTATACATAGGTACTTACATATTCTATTATGACGCGCAAAAACTGTTCCGTTTACGGATGTAAATCTACATTGAAATCCCAGAAGGAAACAATATTTCAGAAAGATTGTATTAATTGTATCTGTTGAATTAAAATCAAAGCTATGTATATGTTGTCCTCATTATTTTCTAATCAGATTGTACATCCCAATGCGAATGCATTACTTAGTTAAATGGTATAATATACAATTAAGAACATCCAAAAATAAAGTGTCCACGTAAATAATATTTAGCAGTGCAATATCTGTAATTATATATTTATGAACAAATAATTACATCAGATTTAATAATCGCAATTATTTTGAATGTACATATGAATAAATGATTTCATCATAATATTAATAATCACAATTGTTTTATTTCCCATTTGTTGCAACCCTAGCGTATTTTCGTGTGGCAGCGTAAGTACCTACGCTGGCGGCGGCATCGCGCGACATCAAAGGCGTTTCCTTACTGTAGGAAATAATATTGTAATACTGTGGCTATAGGCTATAAATCATCACGCTAAGGCCAACAGGAGCGTAGCAATGCGGGTGAAACCGCGGGGCTAGTAAATGATATTTCCTTCTATCTCTTTATTTATTTATTTATTTTTATTCCCTCCGAACTTTTTTAATGAATTAGGTACGAAAAACTGTAAGTTTAGATAAAAAAAGTTAGAATAGCGAACGAAGTCACGGTAAAAGCTAGTTGTCTATATTTCAAAAGATTCCATAACAGATTATAATAGGCAAAAGAAAGTTACGACCCAATTTAAAAAGATAATCGTGTTATTATAAAAAGATAAAAGATTATTTGAATAGATAACAGTAAGAGGCCTACTGTTGAATCTTTTGTTAGTTAAGATTATGTTTTAAATTATATCTTTCTTTTGTTGTTAATTAATTTAATATGAAGGTACTTAATTATAAGACTGATTAATTTTATAAGTAGGTACTGTTTTTTCTTTCTTTCTTTCTTTTACTTTTAAATTTTCTATAGTAAAATAATATAGAGAAAATATTAGAGAAAGTATTATGTCATATTATATCACATCACGGAAAGTATACTAGCTTTCCGCCCGCGGCTTCGCCCGTGTTTTCAAAGAAAAACCCGCATAGTTCCCGTTCCTGTGAGATTTTTGGGATAAACGTATTCTATATGTTAATCCAAATAACCCTCTATATGTGTGCTAAATTTCATTTTAATAGCTATATATTAATGAAAACTGCATTAGATTCAACGCAGTAGTTTTTGTGTAAATCTATACTTATAATAAATCTGTAGAGAGGCCAATTCTGTACATGAAATATATTTAAAAAAAAACTATGAAGGGGTGATAAGGGATCGCTACTGATGCCAAAAATGCAATCAGTAAAATTTTTGTCTGTCTGTCTGTCTGTCTGTCTGTCTGTCTGTCTGTATATTCGCTATAGAAACAAAAACTACACGACGGATTTTAACTAAATTTGGCACAATTATTCTTCATACTCCTGGGCAGGTTATAGTATACTTTTTATTACGCTACGATCAATATGAGCAGAGCAGTGAAGGGAAATATTGGGAAAACGGGAGAAGTTACTCCATTTTTAGGGTTCCGTAGCCAAAATGGCAAAAACGGAACCCTTATAGTTTCGTCATGTCCGTCTGTCCGTCTGTCCGTCTGTCCGTCTGTCACAGCCGATTTACTCGGAAACTATAAGTACTACAGTGATGAAATTTGATGGGAATATGTGTTGTATGAACCGCTACAAAAATATGACACTAAATAGTAAAAAAAAGAATTGGGGGTGGGGCCCCCCATACATGTAACTGAGGGATGAAATTTTTTTTTTCGATGTACATACCCGTGTGGGGTATCAATGGAAAGGTCTTTTAAAATGATATAAAGTTTTCTAAAAAACATTTTTCTTAAAGTGAACGGTTTTTGAGATATCAGCTCTCAAAGTCGTAAAAAGTATGTCCCCCCCCCTCTATTTTTATAACTACGGGGTATAAAATTCTAAAAAAAATAGAGGTGATGCATGCTAATTAACTCTTTCAACGATTTTTGGTTTGATCAAAGTATCTCTTATAGTTTTTGAGATAGGTTGATTTAACTGTAATTTATTATATTTGCTGCTACGGAACCCTTTGTGCGCGAGCCCGACTCGCACTTGGCCGGTTTTATTTAAGCTTCCGTCGCGTGTGCAGCCTTAATGGTTAAAGCTACATAGAAATCATGTACGACACAAATGTTCTTAAACTATTATTATTATATAAAAATAAATTCCTAGACAGCATATGTCTATCTTTTAAAATTGACTCACAATAACACGTGAAACTTCAATAGCTTAGCAATTCGGAGCTTTCTAATTATATTTGTCTACTCTTACGTTTACAACACTCTCACTCATCCCTAATTAAAAAAAGTTAACATTATTACCTATTCAATAAAAAAAGAATCATGTAAATCGGTGTAGAAACACCAAAGTTATACATGAAATACGCTATAATATAAGTCATCGCGCTTGAATACAGAATCTGCATGCAGCCATAAGGATTATTTTTGTTGCCGCGTTCGACGCGCTTCGCGGCGGGAGCTATAAAAAGGCGGCGGGTCCGCACCCGTTTCGCGTTGTCACGGCATCACGTGTGAACGGCTGAACCGATTTCGATAATTCTTTTTTTATTATATTCCTTGAAGTACGAGGATGGTTCTTATGTAGAGAAAACGTAAATATGTACCACGGGCGAAGCCGGGGCGGACCGCTAGTCTATACTAATGTTATAAAGCTGAAGCTGAAGAGTTTGTTTGTTTGAACGCGCTAATCTCAGGAATTACTGGTCGGATTTGAAAAATTATTTGTTAGATAGTCTATTTATCGAGGAAGGCTATAGGCTATATATCATCACGCTAAGACCAACAGGAGCGAAGCAATGCGGGTACAACCGCGGGGCACAGCTAGTATTTTTATTAAAATATCTTACCTTTTGTGGTTGTTGGTGTTTATGTTTCAGTTCAATCAAAAACCGGGCTAAGTTGATACCAAGACCGATGAGCGCTATTATGAAGAATTTTACCTGAAAATTAATTTATTATTATTAATAATTGTTTTTGAAGTGAAACTTCTTTATCGGGGTTGGAAAAAAATTTAGTGTAACATTTTTTCGTTACGCGTGACTTTTTTCCGTTACGCGTCATTTTTTTCTTATCCCTACCACGCGTGATTCGACGTATTTCTGTAAAGTTTCAGATATTATTTTTTGAAAAATAAGGTCATAAAGAAGTTTCACTTCTTACGTGTGTACACTAGTACACGCACACATTTTTTTAAATATAGATTTTTAGTTGAAAAATATGGAAAAAGACGAATTTTATTGTTTAAAAATTACATTTTTTTGGATTTTGTTTTGAAAAATGAATACAAATAAATTTTTTTTGTTTAACAAAATGAAGTTATATTTTTTAATACGTTAAATTTAACTGTAACACTAATAATATAATACAATACTAATATTTAATTTTTTTTTATAAAATAATTAATTATAATTATCTACTGTTATCAAACAAATATATGCTACTACTAATTCTACAAAGTTAAGTAAGTACTTACTTGTAACTTAAAAGACAGGATTTGCAGTAAAGTCCCGATTTTTGCTTTAATTACAGCTCCCAGAAGCAACAACTTAAGTATGGCCTTCTTCTTCTTCTTTTTCTTACCTCTTTGCTCTAAAATTAATAAATTTTAGATATTAATATAAATATAATATTTAATAATTATTATCATGGTCATGTTAAAAATCCTATCCTACTAATATTATAAATGCGAAAGTTTGTGAGGATGTGTGTGTGTTTGTTACTCTTTCACGCAAATACTACTGAACTGATTACAATGAAATTTAGCACACATATAGAGGGTAACTTGGATTAACACATAGGATAGGTTTTATCCCGGAAATCCCACGGGAACGGGAACTATGCGGGTTTTTCTTTGAATACGCGGGCGAAGCCGCGAACGGAAAGCTAGCAATAATACAAAGTAGAAGTATTTGCTTGTTTTTTCAAAACACAATAGTTACAGTTTAATAGGAAGGGTTTATAAAATAATTGTATTTAATATTAATTATAATAAATTAATAAGCAATTAGTGAAAACTTCAATCGTCGATTTTGATAATAAATTGTGGTTTGAAAAAATAAATAAAAAAAATCAGACTATAAAGGATTTCAAAGACTGTAAACTATTCGAAACATATATTAATACTAGCGGTCCGCCCCAGCTTCGCCCGTGGTACCTACATGTTTAAACTATCCTATCTCTCAAGTTGGATCGAACTGCACATGGTGTGCGAATTTTATTATAATCGGTTAAGTGGTTTAGGAGTCCATTGAGGACAAACATTGTGAAACGAGATTTATATATATATTAAGATAAATCTCGTTTAAAATCGGTTAAAATGTGTTTCATTTCTAAACGTTACAATGTACCAATTACCTGCTATACTGCTCCTATCAGCGAGGCCATTTTCTACATTTTCCTTCTCCAAAACATGATCAGCCACAGCATCTATAGCTGATTCCCCCATCTTCCACATATCCCCTAGAACTCCTCTAGCTTCCTGTGTGACTTCTTTGTTTTCCCCTGTTTCTGTATTTTGATCGTTTTCTTTAGTTCCTGTTTTTTCGCTATCGGTTTGGGCAGTAAGGGCTCTATAACAAAGGTTTGTATAAGGTAATATAGATTTATAGATATAGTCTAAGATCCGGCTGCAGAATTAGTGCGTTCATCGTTATTTTGCTAAAACCCAAATTTTATGTATATTTATTTATTTATGCTTGCGGCCAAATTTTGACTGGCAATCTAGTCAATATATATTCTCCTAATCTATACTACTATTATAAAGCTGAAGAGTTTGTTTCCGCGCTAATCTCAGGAACTACTGGTCCGATTTGAAAAAGCTAGGCTATATATAGCCTATATATCATCACGCTAACCGCGGAGCGAGGCTAGTTGTAAATTTGTACATAAAATTTGGGTTTTAGCAAAAAAACGATGAACGCACTAATCCTGCAGTGGGATCTTGTACTAATAGTTTTATGTCAAATGTAGAAACACAGTTATTTAAAAATAAATTTTTGAATGTGGTTGGAGAAAATTTTTAAAAATATAAGAGAAATTGATATAATTTTGTTCAAGTAGGTATTTTAAAGTAATGATGACGAACGAACCATGTTTTTCAATGTCATTTTTTTTATTGGATTACCTATTTATTTGCGAATATTTATTTGTTTAGTTATATTCCTAAGAAAAAAAAAATAATAAAAAGAACCAAAACGTTTGGAACATACTATAATTACAAAAACTTAGTAGGTACTAAAGTTAGGCCTATAGGTATTTCTGTAGGTACAAAACCTTTACTTATAAATCTAATTTTATAGTGTTCAACTCAATTCCAATAAGAAATTCTAGTACAAGTCAAGAGAAAACTATCCCTAAGGGTTTGATTATACCTTCGATAGGATTCATGGTGAAACTAATTCTAGCCCGCGGCGTTACCTGCGTTTTATTTATTGTTAACAGGTGTAACATTATCAAAGTTTCATCGGTTTTGGTTTAATGATCGACGTCAAGGAGAAATCTTATAGGTATTTATTTATGTACCTAAGTTATAGGTATTTATTTGTGTAGTTTGATAATAAAATATGTACTAGTTAATTTGCCAATCTACCGAAACACATTATGTACTAAAAATAAATATAATGACTTGGATTTGTCGGAAAAGTGGTTGGAATATCTTAAAATATATTTTTGAATATATAACATATTAAATGACGAATATTCCTCTTAAAAACGGGATAATAATATGTATGTGAATTATATAATTAACAATTAGTATTTTCTACTGTTTGATTTTACGCGAGTATTATAAATTTAAGAAATTAAAGATTTTTAATGGATTTTAAACGCGATTTATTCATTATACAGTAGCACCTCTATAAGTCGAACATCAAGGGAGACTCCAAAAAATTCGATTTATAGAGTTTTCAACTTATGGAGGATTTCGACTTAGGCGGATTTTGATTCGACATAAAGAGTTTGAGGTTTATTCTTAAAAATTTTGAGCTATAGAGGTAAAATAAATAAAAATTCAACTTGCAAAGGTGACAAACATATTATTATTATTAATTATAAATCAACATTATTTCAAATCATTTTAAAATAAAAAATATGGCATTAAAAAAAGTCAGTATTTTTTTTTGCTTTAGATAATTTGGTTGTTCCCTAGCATTGTCTAATCTATAAAGAGCTGAAAATTCTTCTTCTTCAGAGATACTGGTTTGCTCTATAAAATTTCGTAAGGTATTCAATGCGGTTCTTGCCTCTTTGATGGAAACCCATGGAGCGCATGTACTATTCACGTCTTCTATGTCATCTTAATCATTAGTATCGGTTTTCTGAGCTACTGAATCGATAATTTCTTCATCAGATACTTAATGCAAACACGTGTTTACTTGAGTCATAAATTTATTATCGTATAATATGTATTATGAGCCTTCCCGTGACCACGCTCGCTGCAAAGTGTGCGAAACGTCGGGAAAATAATAAAATGAATAAATCGCGTTTAAAATCCGTTAAAAATCTTTAATTTCTCAAATTTAACAATATTACTCATGGAAAGGTCCGGATAACAAACACAAAAAATTTATCAAAATTGGTGCAGTCGTTCGAAAGCTATGCGTCAACATTTTGACGATTCATTTATTTATTGAAGTGAAACTTCTGGCACGTTGAGAGTAAAATTTCAAGGTCATGGCAATACCGTCACGTCATGGAGTAAGGCAACGATTTTGGTATCTTTGAATCTTGCCAAAGAAGTTTCACTTCTGAGACGTGTGCTCGGCTCTTTTTTTTTAAAGTCGAATGACATTCAAAACCATATGTAAAAGCTAGTCCGAAAAAGGTTTAAACTTTCACCATTACAAATATATATTAGGTGTTAGTTACATATTGATTTTAGTAAAAGTCCGTTTCCATACTGACCTACAGCCCTAAATTGTTCTGTTTGTTTTTTTAAACGATTTTAGAGGTATTTGTTTTTCTTTGTTTGTTTGTGTGTACGTCTTGGGTGGACCGATTTGGATAATATTTTTTTATAAGATAGATACTTTCCGAATCGGTGGTAAATGTTAAAACTGTTATGACGATTCAAAAGCTTTTAGAAGTCTAATTAAATAAATAAATAAATGTTTGAGTTTGAGTTTGAGTATTTATGTTAGATTTTTACCTTTTTATTAGGATAAGTTAAATTTTTCAGAACGATCTATTTTGATACTGTGCTCTGTAATAAAGAAAGTTTAAAAACATTCACAAATATGACAATATTATTATATGTATATAGGTAATATTATATTCTTTGGCATATTATGTAGTTACATATTATGTAAAATTGAATTGTCATATTGACATGATTTTAAAAGAGCAACTATGGAGTTTCTTGTCGGTTCTTCTCCGTAGATACTGCTTTCCGAATCAGTGGTAAATGTTAAAAATATGTAATGACGTATCAAAAGTGCTTCTAAAAGAAGTCTAATTGAATAAATAAATGTTTGAGTTTGAGTTTATAAATGCGAAAGCCTGTATGTTTGTATGTAAGGCTGTGTGTAACTAAACTAAAACTAAACGAACAGTAATTCTAGTTTTTGCCCGTGGTTTTGTCCGCAACTTTGTCTGTAGGAACTTGGTTGTTTTTTTATTTATTTCTAGTAGTAAAAGCATGCAATGCCGCGGGCATAATTATTTAGTATCTTATGCAATGGGAAATTTTTGAAACATCAACTCTAATTAATATTATAATCACACAATTTAAAACCGGTTTTAAATCCGTCACATTACTTTCACTCACGTAAATAATATGTTCTGTGTGTTTATAATATTTTATGATCTTAACAAGCTTTGCCTCGTGGTTTTCTATGCCTTTTTCATTATTAAAGATATATTTTTATGATAACTAATATGTAGAATTCGCTAAGGTGATCTATCTCTTTGAACAAATGCATCAAATTCGGTCAGTTTTTATGACATTAGCCATTTACAATTAAGAATTATAATATTTTTTTCTTTATTGGTTAACCTAACCTTTGCAACAGCTTAGCAAATTTTGATAGGACATGATAGCCATCATGATGAATTATTAAGAAACATACTCTAATTTTCTTATCAGAAACTAAAAAAATAAAACAATAATTTTTATTTATTTAGTTTTTTTAACATTGTGTTTACTCGCAAAAAAGAGCGTGTGTGCCGAGCACACGTGTCAGAAGTGAAACTTCTTTGGCAAGATTCAAAGATACAAAAATCTTCACCTTACATGACGTGACGGTATTGCCATGACGCGACCTTGAAATTTACTCTCAACGCGCCTAAAGAAGTTTCACTTCAAAAAAAATTGTAACACGTAAAACCGCTTCAAATTATGTAATAAAAAGAGAAAATACATAATCTTAAAAAGGAGCCAACTCGCATCATTCTTAAATTTCACCAACTTTCGCCGAAACGTGTGAAGGTTATTTTACATGTACATATCGTGTTAAATATCTGTCTGTGTGAAGTATGCTTTATAATTGAACTAGCTTACCGCCCACGGCTTCGCCCGCTTTGTCTACAACCTAATAAATTATATACTAAAACCTTCCTCTTGAATCGCTCTATCTATTAAAAAAAGCCGCATCAAAATCCGTAGCGTAGTAGATTTAAGCATACAAAGGGACATAGGGACAGAAAAGGCGACTTTGTTTTATACTATGTAATGATGATGATGATAATATCTATACATATACTAATAATATAAAGCTGAAGAGTCTGTTTGTTTGAACGCGCTAATCTCGGAAACTACTGGTCCGATTTGAAAAATTCTTTCAGTGTTAGATAGCCCATTTATCGAGGAAGGCTATAGGCTATATATCATCTCGCAAAGATTAACAAAAATTTCATCATAATCGGTGTAGTGTTTTGGCCACAGGGCGTAACCGATAGAAGGAAAAACTGTATGCTCTACAGTAAATTGACACACAAACATAATCATAGTATGATATTATAATTATTTTTACTATTATACTTCGATGTTTTTTCGTTATATCTGTTTTAGTGTCTTAATTTTGTGCGTTAATTTTTTATCAATTAATTATTTCATTAAAAACTTAACTACCTACTATCTCATTACTACATAGTATAAAACAAAGTCGCTTTCTCTGTCCCTAATTCCTATGTCCCTTTGTATGCTTAAATCTTTAAAACTACGCAACGGATTTTGATGCGGTTTTTTTAATAGTAAGAGTGAATCAAAAGGAATGTTTTAGTTATAAAAAATGTTAATGTAATAGTTTATTAGGTTTTAGACAAAGCGGGCGAAGCAGCAGACGGAAAGCTAAATATATCTACACTCACCTAGCAACACCACTCTCTACCAAGTGAGAGAGAGACGCAAGAGAGTCTTCTATCTCTTTCCCAAGAACCGACGGCATTTCTTCCAACGAACGACCCGACGATTTAACTTCGGCATCTGCTTCCTCTGTAAAAGAATAATTATTTAGTTTATACAATGAAAGAAAAAATACATAAAAATATTATGATGGTAAGGATAGGTCTTATCGGTGGAAAGTGATCTCTTCCAGACAAACATTAAGTAAAAAAAGGACTAGGTGGAGCATAAAATAGAATATTTTTTTACACTTAAGAGCCAACAAAACGAGTGAGAGAATTCAAAATTAGGTTTTCCTATTTTGAATTCTCTCACTATTGCTGTCGCGCTATGCTTCAAGCCTCCCCCGTAGAGCGCGACAGGGACAACTGCAGCTCGGGCCGAAAATACCTAGGAAAATTACGCAAATTCGACGTTCCGTAGTCCCCTGTTTTCTCCTCCAATACTGGACCGATTTAATTACTTTTTTCATAATTTAGTAGAGAAAAGTATAGGCTATGTTCCTACGTTTTGCTTTTTTTATATAATGTTCCAAAATTAGTTTTATGGAAGACGGAACATAACGGAAAATCTGTCCTATTTCTTACGTTTTGAAAGATTCATATCTTTTTTAATAATTAAGATATGACAAAAAGGAAAACGTAGGAACATGGCTAAAGTTACCATAAATTAATAGGAAAAATATATTTTGCTCTAGTGGCACAATCCAGGGAGGAAACAGGGGACTACGTTTGTATGGATAAACGGCTCTTTTGTTTGCTCTTAAATACATAATACATGCAATATACGTACATAAATAAACCTAAAAAAGTCACAGAATTCCGTACATTTGTATGTTCTTCATAAAATAATACCGCGCTAATTTATTTATTTATTTATTTCATAATAACAAGTAATTGACAGGTTTTACCCCAAAGCATTACACCCATTACTAATACCCTATCTACCGACTAGGTACACCATTTTATTATTTACTTATTATGTATAATCATGGACCAATATACTCAAGATATTGGGCCATGGTATAATGTATTTATATCATATGATTAAGTAAAACGCACGTATATTATACCTACGTATAACTTTTCGCTCGCGGCTTTGACCACATGGTCTAAGGAAATTTGACCGCGTTATAACATAAATAAAACAGTTTTGAGTTTGAGTTAGAATATAATATTATAGATATTTACAGAAGAATAAAGCAAAACCAATCCTACTAATATTATAAATGCGAAAGTTTGTGAGGATGTGTATGTGTGTGTTTGTTACTCTTTCACGCAAATACTACTGAACCGATTACAATGAAATTTAGCACACATATAGAGGGTAACTTGGATTAACACATAAGATAGGTTTTATCCTGGAAATCCCACGGGAACGGGAACTATGCGGGTTTTTCTTTGAAAACGCGGGCGAAGCCACGGGTGGAAAGCTAGTGTTTTATAAATTAATCGTTGCATAATTCCTTTAAGTAGATACAATAAATGTTCCACCATCACACATACGAGCTTATAAAAGCTACTTTCTTCATTGCATCTATTATTTAAGTACTTTTCGAACAGCAATGATATAATTACATACCTATTCTCAAGCTATAAACAAGTGAATTACATACTTGAGATGTTTTCTCTTGATAATAATGGAATAGAGAGTGAAAACGTGTGAATTATTTGATCAGCAAATAATGAACGATGTAAGAATATTTTTTGCATGCTTTTGTTTTTGATAAATGGTGTGATTACACGAAAATTATTTATAATTTATGACACGTTTAAAAATTACAGATTTTAACGAATTTTAAAGGAACGCGATTTATTCGATTGAAATCCGTAAAAATATTTAGTTTCAAATCTTTAGTTTAAAATCAAATACAAGAAAATATTATGTCACGTTTTTAGGGTTCCGTAGGTTCGTTGTTGTCTGTCCGACCGTCAATGGCCAGGCCCTCATAAACCGCGTTTAAAATGATCAGTGAATAGTGATGCTGTATTTCTGTTGCAAAAAATACTTTTAAGCAGGGTTGGAAAAAATCATGATTTTTTGAAAAAATCGAATAAAGCACGATTTATTGAAAAAATCCTAATTAATCATTACTTTTTTGATTTTTTCATTTTATTATTTAAGTAACTGTATTTTTGTGCGAAACGGAACGCGCCGCGTGCCTAAAGAGACAGTACGGGGATTTCCCTTTAGTCTAACGTGCTATTGAATGTCAAACAAACTTTTTCCAGTGGTAAAGCAATTGTTTGGAGCGATAGCTTCTTCAGATGCTGTACAAAGAGTGTTTTCTACATTTGGAATTGTTGACCCTAGTTTTTAATTAAGATATCTTAATCTGTTTTATGTTGATTTCTGTGAAAGGAAGTAAAATTAAACCTTTTTGTTTTAATCATTGATTTTTATTGAAAAAATCAGTTGATTTAAATCATGATTTAAATCATGATTTAAATCAAAATGATTTAATCGTGCCAACCCTGCTTTTAAGCAACAGGTGGCGCGGTCATAAATTGGATGGGTGACCAGATTTTTTGCAGTGATTATGTTATTTGTACGGAATCATTCTGTCGCGAATCCGACTCGCACTTGACCAATTTTTCATATTAATATTTAATACATACGTCGTATAAGGTAATTCATAAGGTGTAGGATAATTTAAAAAGTATGTCAGTGTTTTAAATTCAACAAACGAAAGTGAGAGAAAGTGTAGATTTCATACGAATAATTATGTTGTGAATGAATCGGCTGTTAATTCTGTATTCGTGACGGAGCAGCGGTTTTGATGGTGCGGGCATGCAAACGTACATTGGTTGTGAGGAAATACAATGAAAAGTGAATTAAATTATGATTAACTATCTTTCCGCACACGGCTTCGCCCGCTTTATTTAAAATCTAATCTATAATTTAATATTATAAAGCTGAAGAGTTTGTTTGTTTGAACGCGCTAATCTCAGGAACTACTGGTCCGTTTGGAAAATATCATAGATAGCCCATTTATCGAGGTACGCTATAAGCTATATACCTATCATCACGCTAAGACCAACAGGAGCGGAGCATTGCGGGTGAAACCGCGGAGCACAGCTAGTAAATTATATACTTGAACCTTCCTTTTGAATCACTCTATCTATAAAAAAAATCGCATCTACAACCCGGTTACAATATCTGTGGACCTCGCTGGAACGCGGAGCCCCTTCCCGTTCCCCTTTACCTCCCCGCGCTCGCCCGCGGCGCGTCAGTACGGTTAGCAATTTCGTTGCGTTCGCGATGTGACGTCATCGACGCCAGGTCCACAGATATTGTAACCGGGTTGTAAATCCGTCGCACAGAGAAAGCGACTTTGTTTTATACTATGTAGTGATTATTTACAGTCATGATATCCTTATAAGCTTTTTTATATATCATAGGTCTATCCGTTTTCCATATTTCCTCCACTTTCACTTTCATGTATATAAGAAAATGAATAGAAAATAGATAAGAAATATTTAATTATAATAATTTATTATGCCTGCTTATTTTAATAGGTTTTCTCTATATTATCTTAAGTATAATAACTGTAGGTGGCAAATATAATACTTTAAATAACAGCACTGCATAGTGACTGAACACAGAGGCCATTAAATAAGCTATTGTATATTAAGTTAATAATTAATTTAGTTTAAAAGTACGCTTTTATAACACAAAGCTCATGAAAGTTTAATATATAAAGATGAAGAGTATGTTTGTTTGAACGCGCTTATCTCAGGAACTACTGGTCCGATTTGAAAAATTCTTTCGGTTTTAGATAGCCCATTTATCGAGGAAGGCTATAGAGTATAGGCTATATATCATCACGCTAAGGCCAACAGGAGCGGAGCCACGCGGGTGAAACCGCGAAGCGAAGCTAGTAAACATATAAAGCTGAAGAGTTTGTTTGAACGCGCTAATCTCAGGAACTACTGGTCCGATTTGAAAAATTATTTCGGTGTTAGATAGTCCTTTTATCGAGGAAGCTGTATATCATCACGCTAAGACCAAACAAACAAACTCTTCAGCTTTATAATATTAGTATAGATTTCATGAGTTTAAACGTATTTTTTACCATTATAATTATTTTTATTAGGTACATAATATATAGATGAATATTATTAATCGCTATTTGTATGGCCACAGCTAATGTAATATTAACTTCGGTGTCAGTGACCGTGTTACTGAGATTCTTCCGTGTTTAAGTGGCTAAGAGTTTTATTGTTGAGGTATAATAATTAATTTATAAATAATTGATATTTTTTAGTTTTCGTTAACAAAATTTTAGTAAAGTAATCCTTAAATTCTACTTTCCAGAAAAAAAAATCAATGTCAAAATAAATGAGAATTATTTTTTATATAATGTTGCTTTTTATTCCAAAAAATTGAACAGATATACAGGGTGTCCCACTGTTGGTAAAAGAAAAATTTAATAATGCTCAAAGAAAAATTTAATAATGTTTTACATGTACACAAAAACGCGGACTTACACACAAAAGTAGGAGATAGACACTGTTATGGCACAAGGAATAGAAATAAAATTGAAATGCCATTTTATCGGTTAACTAAAGTTAAAAATTCATTTATGGGCCAAGGTATACGTTTTTACAATAGAATTCCTCATAGTATTAAAGAGTTTAGTAGTGTTAAATTTAAAACTTATTTAAAAAATGTATTAGTTCAGAGAGCCTATTACAGCATTAAGGAATATATGGAAGATGAAAATCCATGGAGGGTTGTCGCGTAAGAACTACAGGACAGTTCTTTGGCATATTATGATAATATATATTATGTAGTTAGATGTAAGTAACATGTAATGTAAAATTATATTGTATATGGACATGACTTTAAAAGAGCAACTATGGAGTTTCTTGCCGGTTCTTCTCCATAGATACTGCTTTCCGAATCGGTGGTAAATTTAAAAAATGTAATGACGATTCAAAAGTGCTTCTGGAAGAAGTCTAATTGAATAAATAAATGTTTGAGTTTGAGTTTGAGTTTGAAAGGAGGTTATAATTTTGCATACGCTGAGTACATAAAAATACTTTAAAAATTCCAGACACATTTTTTTTCAAATTGATGAATTCTTAAAACTCTATGTGTACACCCATAACAAGCAACCCGCCTAACTTTGCCACCCGCACGTGAACTTTCTTTTAAAATTATGTTTTCATAGACAAAATGCTCACATTTATAGCGAAGCGGTATATGCCGGCTGCGCGAAGTTAGAGAAGAAAACATGGATTTTAAGGAAAATTTAGCAAACAACTTCTGACGTAATTTTGTTGTTTAAGTATTTTTTACGTGATCAGTGTATGCAAAACTACAAATCCCTTCGCGCTTAGTATACCGATAGTGCGGGACACCCTGTATATGATAGTCTGCATTACATTATATACCTAATGCTCAATTTATTTATATACCTATGTAATTAAAACATATTATATCTATGTAATTAAAACTATAAGGTACATAACTTTTGCATAAAACATTTCTAATTGGTAAAACTAACATATTTTTATAGCACAGCCTTGCAAGTTGCAGGATTACGTTGAAAATAAAATAATACAAATTGAAAAACATTATGTGTTAAAAATAATATAAAACGAATAGTGCTATATTTAGGTAATAGGTGTGTAAGTATGTTTGCATGGTTGAAGCCTAAAAAGTAAAAACTGTCGTCACGGACAATTATCGCTATTGTTTTGTTATGTAGAGTAGAAAATTGTTTAGTTTTTTCGTGTGATAATTATAACGTGCATAAAAGATAATTAATCTTTTTGGTTAAATATATTTGTATTACATGACAGTAGAGGACACAGAATACTAAATAGTTAGTAATAAGTAGTAGTTCAGGATCCATCGCCCATTTTTGCAAGTGATTACTATCAAGCTAATTTTCCGTGAGTAGCTTTATTTTGATGAGACGGCCAATAATTTCCTGTACGAAACTCTCGATTGTGGTAGCTAACAGAGCTAACAAGGATACAATTTTTTGATTTGATGGTTCTCAAATATTTATTACTAACTGAAATTTTTTTTTTGTTCAATCTCAAGATAAATATCTAAATTATTCGAAAAAATATTTGTCCTACAAAATCTATGCTTTGATCAAAGAGTCCCCCTTTCCAATGTGTATCGATAACGAGGTCATCATAAATGATTACTAACCAGCTGATTTTTTTGTTTTCACTTAGTTAATATTTATATAATTCAACAGACATATTGTCCTACAAATTGCGTAATAAATATTTGAGAACCATCAAATCAAAAAATTGTATCCTTGTTAGCTCTGTTAGCTACCACAATCGAGAGTTTCGTACAGGAAATTATTGGGCGTCTCATCAAAATAAAGCTACTCACGAAAAATTAGCTTGATAGTAATCACTTGCAAAAATGGGCGATGGATCCTGAATTATAGAGCCTTGGTTATCTAAACTAATATTATAAAGCTGAACAGTTTGTTTGTTTGTTTGAACGAGCTAATCTCAGGAATTACTGGTCCGATTAGAAAAATTATTTCGGTGTTATAGATAACACATCTATCGAGGAAGGCTAT
This sequence comes from Colias nastes, assembly GCA_907164665.1. Taxonomy (NCBI): domain Eukaryota; kingdom Metazoa; phylum Arthropoda; class Insecta; order Lepidoptera; family Pieridae; genus Colias; species Colias nastes. Next base: position 18,236 of record CAJQZM010035722.1, on the reverse strand, counting down.
AGGCTATATATCCCAACTGGGGCGGAGCACTGCGGGTAGAACCGCAGGGCACAGCTAGTAATTAAGTTATAACCTCGGTAAATCACTACATAGTATAAAAACAAGTTGCTGTCGCTGTTTGTCTGTCCCTATGTGTTTATGCTTACATCTTTACCTATGCTACGGATTGTGATGTGATTTTTTTAATAGATTGAGTAATTCTCGAAGGATTTAGCGTATAATTAATTAGATTTTAGACAACGCGGACGAAGACGCGGGCGGAAATGTTATTTTATTATAAATTTTTTACGATAGGTAGTTAATAGTTAAGCAAATAATGTCTATCTATCTGTCTGTGTCTATAGTGTATATTTATTACGAACACGTAATAACTGAATCAAATTCGATGTAAGTTTTTGTGCAGATAGATGCAATGAAGTATAGGTACCTACTACTAGATTGTATGTACCGTTTTATGCTAAAAAACTAGCGTTCTAGATGCGGTAAAAACATGTCTGCTATACTAAATGTTGTTTAAAATTTAATCAGAAATTTATTAAATAAGATTATATTTATAGTTTCTTATTTTTTAGGGTTATAAAAAACTAGATTTCCGCCCGCGGCTTCGCCCGCGTTTGCAAAGGAAAAC
>CAJQZM010035722.1:2626-17208 GCA_907164665.1 Colias nastes | reverse complement strand
ATCGGTTCAGTAGTTTTTACGTGAAAGAGTAACAAACATCCATACATACAAACTTTCGCCTTTATAATAGTAATAATAATATATATATATATATATTAGATATATTAGATAGATATATTAGATATATTAGATAGATTATTGGGTTCAGCATTTTTTAGTAATAGATTACAATAACTGGTCTTTAACATTTATTATTAAAATATTAATAAAAATATACACTTACTGAAGTCGAATTTCTAAATAAATGGATATAATTAAATCTTTACAGTAGATATAAGTAATAAAGTTCATGAATTAAACGAAATAATCTTTGATAACTAAGATTTATAGATATCTATATATAAGTAAAATATTGTCGTTTTTTATCAATGAACTAGCTCTGCTGTGCGGTTTTACCCGCAATCCGCATTGCTTCGCTCTGTTTATCTTAGCGGAATTATATTAGGTATATAGCCTATAGCCTTCCTCGATAAATGGGCTATCTAACACCGAAAGAATTTTTCAAATCGGACCAGTAGAGAGATTAGCGCGTGTTTGTAACGTAAAACTGTTCTCTATGCAATTTATTTAAAATAATTAAGCAAACAATTTATTACGCTAGGTATAACTTGCAGTAACAAATTATTGTAATTAATTTATGTCTAAGCTTTCCTTATCACGTAGGTATAACTTATTGTATTTTATTACATTAATTGATTAGCAACCTATTTAAATAGCAATACTTTTTAATCTTTCGAAAAATAGGAGAAATAAAAATACCTCGCCACATTCTCCTCTGTTTATCAACTTCCTTGTCCCAGCCGTCGAAAATAATTCCCGCTTTTTCTTTCGCACACACCCACGCATCTTTTTCACCAAAACAGTCCAGAATCGACATTAAACTAGGCGCTAAATTTTTACCTAAATTCATAACATATTCATATGACGTATCTATTATACTAGCACTGTGCACCGTACCGAAAATTAAAAGGAATATAAAAACTTTTTCGTGCGCCATGTCAAATGTCAAACGTCAAAATTGCCGCGTGTTTTTTTTTCTTTTTTAAATCCCGCGCGGAATGGCGTGCGCTTTCACGTTCAAGGTTGGACTGTCATCTTGGCGGGAAAGCAGCTTTATAGATACTACTTTCTTTACACATCCAGTTTTGAACACACACAGCATAATGTGGACTCTGACCTTGTTTTGTACGCGGATGTTTCTCATTCATTTGCGTCGAGTATTTCCTTCTTTGATAAGTTGATTTTTTTATTGTAATTTGAGTAAGACATAATGTTTTCATTTGCAACTTGCAGTCGTGGAATTCTTCATTTTTGTTTTTAATGTTGTTATAATTATCTGTCAGCTTTCGTATTTTTATTACATTCCGCAAATATGAAAAAAGGTTAAGCTTAAAACTTTAAAAGCCTTTAAACAATTAACGAATTTTATTTTTTATATAATAAAGAAGACAAAAAATGTAACCTTGGCAGGTATTGATTTTAAATTAAGTAACAATAATTTAAGTTCACAGATAAATAAAATAACATTAATTTTCTTAAGAGAAATCAATGGAGAGTTGTTTAAAATGTAGGTACACAATTATTTTCACAGTTTCTATGGAATTAATAACATGATTTACATGTTTCATAATGCGTGAGTATAATTATACTGAACAATTGTTCAAAATAAACGTCTTTAAATTGTCATTATAACTTTGAAAAAAAAAATGCTTTTTATGTCATTCTTATGCTGAAATAAATTCCTTGAATTTTGAACTAGACTACTTTTAGAATCTAATAAAACAATTAGGTACACTAAGAACATTGAATATAACTATTACCTGATTAAAGTCTAATTCATTTTTAAACGCAGCTTAAAAAAAAGAAACGATTCGAAATTCGAATTTACTTTTTTAAAAAGAGACTATAATTGCCACTAGCGCGGGAAAAGGGCAAATATGTGACAGTGCAGACAGATTATAATTTTTTATTTACTTAACTTTCATAGAACAAGGGTCAATTGTAATAAAATTAGTTATGTGAAATTTTGGTAAATAAATGAGTAAGTACCTACGTCGCGTGTTTAAACGTCATGTGCGAGTGCGACGTTCAGTTTCTTTTTTTTAATTTTCGCGTGACTATGGTCAGTGAGAAAAAGAAAATTGTATCACTGTTATGGCACAGAATAATAATTAATAGTAGGTTATGGTGTAAGAGGTAAATAATTAATTAATACGATTGTCTATGACGATTTATTATAGCGCCATCTAGTTTTACATTTAGAAGCTTAGAGTATATATTACAATAGTATAGAGCGCGTGTATTGCACAAATTGCTCAGTGCGCATCGTAGGCAGATGAGCTATAGATACTATATAGATGTGTGTGTGACAAATAGGGATGGGTAGGTATCAATTGCGTGTTGAACTATCGATAAGTTATGTAAATAAATATGTATCATAAGTAAATTTTATGTTCAATAAGTTATTAAAGGAAAAATATATGAATAAAGTATAAATATGTAATTTTAAATTTGTTTACCAACTGAATAAAGTTTGTTTATTCCATTTGAATATTTCTTGTATTAATTATAAGTACTTTAAAAAAATATGTTTAATTGGAATATCAGAAAAACGTGAGTACTTTTTAAATAATAAAGTTAATAAAATAAAAGATCGGGTTTAGTGCTATTTCTTTAATAATAAATAATAACAATAATTAATAACAATAATTATTAACAATAATTCAAACAATACTAATAATGTTTTAAAAATGTTAAATAAAAATAAGAAATAATTAATAATTTAAAATGATAATATTATAAATAATATTAATAATTTTTTTTATTTAATTTTATCCATTCTACTATCAAAATCAATTTAGCGGTTCAGAAAATATATCGTAACATTACAAACTTTACATTTACACTATAATACATTCGCATTCATAATATTAGAAAGTGTATCATACAAAACACACCACAAATTTATTTATAATACATTTTTAAAAGAGTTTTAATTTTAAAGTTAAATAAATAATTTGTTAAAATATAGTTCTTCTAATTAACTTTATATCGAGTACAGCGTTGGTCAGGTCACATCACTACGATCACGTGGTGGCAGTGAGGCGCGCGAGCGAGCCTGCGCGTGTCCACCTCCCACCTCCCCTTCACCCCCGCGATGCTAGATTTATTTTCATAAAAATAAGTATAACAATCGACTTACTGATGAAATGTGATACTGGATTTAAATTTTGTGTATTTTCTAGTATCGTTTTTGCAAGATAGAACTGCACATTTCACCATGTTTATTCGTAAATATGACAAAAATTCCAGAGCAACGCACTTCGACAGCACTCAACCACGACTACGAGCGCTCGCGGCGGGAACGTCGTGTTGTTCCCACCTGTGCCTACTGTTCCCACTTGGTTGTTCGCACTCTATAGATACTATATTATATACTCTAAGTTTAGAAGTCTTTTATTGTAACTTTTTTTAGTATAGTTCTTGAACGTAAATTACACATCTAATATATATTATAAAGGCGAAAGTTTGTATGGATGTATGGATGTATGGATGTATGGATGTTTGTTACTCTTTCACGTAAAAACTACTGAACCGATTACAATGAAATTTTGCACACATATAGAGGGTAACTTGGATTAACACATAGGATAGTTTTTATCCCGGAAATCCCACGGGAACGGGAACTATGCGGGTTTTCCTTTGCAAACGCGGGCGAAGCCGCGGGCGGAAATCTAGTTGTAAAATAATATCTTTTTTTTAAGGTGTAGTATTAATATCTGCGTAGTATAATGTCTTTGTAGGCGATGTTAAATTAATTATTTAATTATATGATGATTGATATAATTTATATTATAGTAGCCGGCTTATTGAACTTTGTACCTACCTAGGTTCTTTAAAACTTTACATGATTTTATTTATTCACTTTTAAATGGTATAACTCGAGTATATGGAGTTTCTTGCCAGTTCTACTCCATAGATACTGCTTTCCGAATCGGTGGTAAATGTTAAAAATATGTTATGATGATTCAAAAGTGCTTCTAGAAGAAGTCTAATTGAATAAATAAAAGTTTGAGTTTGAGTATATTTTGTTCAAATTACCGCAATTAATAATATTTTAGATATATATTTAGAAATTTCTTTACGGATTAATATGGAGTTAACGGAAAGACTAATTAACTAGCTATCCGCCCGGCTTTGCACTTTCTTTAAAGCCGGTTTTTTCGATTCCAAGCAGTTTGAAAGACTGCCCAGTGCGTTTTTGCTATTTATTAAATAATTATTATAATTTGACTAGCTGCGCCCCGCGGTTGCACTTGCGTGATTCCGCTTCTGTTTGTCTTAGCGTGATGATATAATATTAAAATATTATAGCCTTCCTCGATAAATGGGCTATCTAACACCGAAATAATTTTTCAAATCAGACCAGCAGTTCCTGAGATTAGCGCGTTCAAACAAACAAACAATTCAGCTTTATAATATTAACAAAGAATAGATTATGATACCGATTCTTAGACCTTCGGAATATACATGTAAGTAATTTATAATTTCATAAAAATCGGTTAAGCCGTTTCGGAGGAGTTTGGTTACACACACGAGAATTTTAAACTTATAGATTTATTTCTTTCTTTTTTATTGTTTAACAATAAAAATGTGAATGTACCGGGAAAAATATAGCATTTAAAAACCACGTAAATTACTGAAACTGGTTTTAAAGGTCGCTATTGAAAGATCAATGTCGCATGTTGGTGGAATTTTAATGCGAAAGTAACTCTGTCTGTCTGTCTGTTACTCAATCACGCCTAAACTACTGAACCAATTTTCATGAAATTTGGTATGGAGATATTTTGATACCCGAGAAAGGACATAGGCTACTTTTTATCCCGGGAAGATGACGCAATCCCGGATTACCCACGGGAACGGGAACTATGCGGGTTTTTCTTTGACTGCGCGGGCGAAGCCGCGGGCGGAAACCTAGTATTACTTATAATTTAACTTGGAATAATATAAAAAACATAACATTACATCTCGTGACTTCAGCCACGTTAAATATATGGATTTGTAAGTATAGATTAATCTATACTAATATTATAAAGCTGAAGAGTTTGTTTGTTTGAACGCGCTAATCTCAAAAACCAAGGGTCTGATTTGAAAAATTATTTCATATTGTCGAGAAAGGCTGTAACGTTAGCTCTTATTAACTATTCTGGGGCATATCGTCACGCTAAGACCACAGTATTACAATTGCTAAGACCAAGAACGGAGCAATGCGGGTATAACCACGGGGCACAGCTGGTTACTTATAATGTTATTTGATATATAAGTTAATTATATTAAATTTTACTAGATAATACATGCTAGCGCTCACACAATGCAAAAAAAGTGTAAGCAATATAAAGATGTTATGTCATGTAAAATCTATTTCCTTTTCCTCCATTTTTCCTCTATAATTTAAAAATGATTGCATGTTAAATACTCTATCATCCAATGTTAATGCTGTATCACTGTCCAAACCTGTTATTATACCTAAGAATGCAAAAACTTGTATGTTTGTTACATAATCACGCATTGAGATGTGTCAAGGAACACCCGGATGGAACGAAGTTACTAAAATAATTGGGTTGCCTTTGGGTTGCCTTCTATGAGAGAGAGAGAGAGAGATAGACAACTATTAGCAAAAAGTGTCGTTACAACTTTTGGTCAAAATATAACTACTGGATAATAGCTTACCTCACTATAGACAGTGCATAAATTTTCTGAAAAACCGTAACTATGTCAAAGAATAATAGGTTAGCGACTCTTGAAGACATAGAAATGCAAAAAATGCAATCTTATTATACCTACTCATAAGAGAAATTGCACAATGTAGATTTAATGTAACAATAATGATAAATATTCTAAAATGAATCTAGCGAAATACCATAAACATTATTTACAATTTTGATAATTGAGTAGATTCTGTTTTATCATGATAAATTCAAAATGGCGCCCTCTAGGGGACTTAAAAAATGAACGAAGCAAAAACGCAGGTAAATATCAATTTATTATCTGCATTTTTATTAGAATTTTTATAACAAAATCATGTACACTACTTTTAATTATCTACTAAAGAAGTCACGATCGACAAAGTTAGTTAATATCTGGAGACATACCATGTATGTCGTCGTTTATTTTCTTTTTAAATTACAATTCGCGCCAAAATGTTTTAGTTACCGTTGATTTTTTCTTACTGTCAAAATTAATTCAGCCAGTGCTAAACATTGCGACGAAATAAAAAAAAAATTGGGTAGGCCATAGACAAAAATAGAAGAAATAAAAAAATAACTGTGCCGTATAAAAAAAAATAACTGTCAAAATGAATGACGTAGAATCCCAATACAGTGCACAGGGAACTAGAAAAGGAACAATATTGTTTATAACAAGGACAGCATTTCACATGTTTTATTATTGTTTTAACAATGGAGTGGCAATTTGGGGTTATTTTATATGGCGGGAAGTGATGTCAATGGATAGCCAGGACCCTGCGATACTGAATGCAAAATATTTTACGTTACTGTTTTTTACTGATTGGAATTATGTGAGTATTTTTTTTATTTTTTAGGATGTTTGTATACGAAATTGTGAGTAAATGTGTGATGATGATGATGATGATGTTTTGGGATTAATCTAGTACTATAAAGCTGAAGAGTTTGTTTGTTTGAACGCGCTAATCTCGGGAAATACTGGTTCGATTTGAAAAATTCTTTCGGTGTTAGATAGCTCATTTATCGAGGAAGGCTATAGGCTATATATCATCTCGCTAAGATCAACAGGAGCGGAGCACTACGGGTAAAACCGCAGAGCACAGCTAGTATATTAAGATATATGTACTAGCTTTCAGTCCGACGCAATGCTTGCGTGAACAAGGAAATTATTGGAAGGAATTGTTTTTCTCAATTTAACTTGTGTAATCATCCGAATACATAGGCTACAAGGATACAATAAATTTTATGTGTTTTTCGAACTGTTACGTAAACTTACAGAATTATTAAGAAAAACAATAACGGTTCACTAATCATTGCCGTTAAAATCACTCAATTCCAGAGACAAAAATGAAATTTTACCTCTGGAATTGATATGAAAACATATAAATGATCATATGAAATTTTATTTTACGGTACTGTTTTTTACTAATTAGAAATATGTAAGTTACACTTTTTAAATATAATTTTATTATGTACATACGAACATGTTTTTCGCAATTATTCCTATATCTGTGTTATAATACATTGCTTTTTACCAAATTTCAAGATTTTGTGTACACGGGAAGTACCCTGTAGGTTTTGATTCCCTTGCGAGTCTAAATTTGCGATAATTTGCAGCCTTAACGGCTATATCTTTTGATAGCGTTATATTATAAATTTCAGCTTCCACGCGTTCCTGAGATAAATGGTCTTGAAAGACAGACAGACAGACGGAAAACAAAGTGACCTTATAAGGGTTTCGTTTTTTTCTTTTGAGGTTCGGAACCTTAAAAATAATTAAATATACGATATTGTGTATATCACTGATTGCCATTTGCCATCAGAATATGATCGTGAAAAAAATGCGAATTTTTATTATACCTACCTAATTGTTTAGAAAATCACATTTAAATGCTATAAAAATAAATAATAATGACGTTACTTAGGGCTCATTATATAATAATACTTTATGTAATAGCCAACGAAAAAAACTTTATTCCAAATAGCACGCGATTTAAAATACAATAAAAAATACAATAATTATATTTTGATGTAGCCGGAAGATATAATACATTAACAGAAAAACTAACAATTAAAACGTAAAATTAAAGTACAAAAAAACATATAAAAAGTTTTGAAGCACTCATAATTAGCCTTCAATTATTATAATCATATTCATTTATTTATATAATAAGAAAATAAAAACAAATGATTTCTGTATATTAAATATTTAATTATTTGCAATCCAATATGGATGTTGTGTAGTCCTCAAAACAATGGCTAGTTTTTTATCTGTTTGTAAATTTGTAGGTGCGTCAATCACGTAAAAACCAATGGGTAGATTTTGACAATATTTTACATGGTGATAGACGAATATTTGGTATAACAAAGAGGATAATTTTATTTGAAAGAACGTAATTTTATAATTAAGGCAAGCGAATAATCGATCATCGGCATACTAAACCTTCGCTCATTACAAACTTTACACAAACAGCTACTAAAGTTGAAAAAAACCATGACTTATTTTTCCCTTAACAATGCGTAAAACATAAAAAAATTATAATTAAAAGTGGTAAATTGCATAAAAAGCTGTACACAATTATAGAAAAATAAAATATATATACCTGCAGTGTATACGCCGCTTTATCCAAAAATAAAACAATTGTTTTAATTTATTTTTATCCATGCGATATTAATTATAAACTCCAAACTACGGATACCTATACAATAATATTCTTGTTTTATTTTTATAATTGAATGAAACACGCGCAGAATTCATTAAAGAGGTTTACCTCTAGACAGATACACGTAACATGGCAACATTAAAAAAAAGTTAAATTTCAAAATGTGGCGCGAAATTCTATAACTTTTTTTTTCCTGAAATGTCAAATCGAATTGTGATTTATAGATAATTATTACAAATAAGTGTTTTATGTAGATAAAATATAATTATTTGTGTTTAATAATGGCGGATGTAGAAACTGGATTGCCTAGTTTGGCGAGTGGAAAGAAGTGTAGTATTTACTTGTTTGTTAGGACAGTGTATCATTTGTTATACTTTTTGGGACATAATGCTGTATTGTGCTGGGCCATGTATATTTGGTATATGATTGGTGACGCATCAACAAAGCATCCCGTGATACAGAATCTTAAATATTTGGCGCCTGCTTTTTTCACTAATTGGAATTTTGTAAGTTATTTTTTGTATTGATTTTGCGCAATTTATTTTGGAATTAAAGACATTAAATGCGATATTACTAATCGTGTATAAATCTTATAAAGGTTCTAGTAGTTTTGTTTACATAAAGATGAAGTAGGGAAAATACATATTTTCCTGTAGTAGTTACTTAATAGTAGGTAGTAATCAATTGATTCAACTCTTGATTATGTACAATAAATAAATTAATAATCAACTTGAGGTTTAAAGATATTGATAGATAATAAAGACAATAATAACGTATTTTTTAACATAATCTCAACGGTTTAAAAAATAATATACGTATAGAAAAAGAATTAACTGTGTGAATAATTCATGATTTAAAAACGACATTGTAGTCACCTTTTAAGATCCTTCACTTTGTTTAATGCGATGGGGATTAAAAAACTGGTAAAACCATATGGTTTTTACCAGTATAATATTATAAGCAACTAGCTTTCCGCCCGCGTTTTCAAAGAAAAACCCGCATGGTTCCCGTCCCCGTGGGATTTCCGGGATAAAACCTATACAATGCATTAATTCAAGTTACCCTCTGTATGTGTGCTAAATTTCATTGTAATCGGCTAAGTAGTATTTGCGTGAAAGTGTAACAAACATATATACACATTACACATAGACATATACTTTCGCATTTATAATATTTGTAGGATAGGATAGGACTAGTAGGCCAGTAGAAATCGACACTAAAAAACCCTAAATTCGCAAAGCACGATGTAGTTCTGCATTTTTGGTATGTTGTTTGGATCAGTTAGAGTGATGTAAATCCCAATTTGCAACTTCGAAAAAGTTGTGCTCGCTGCGCACCGCGTAATAAACTGCGAAAATTTGGGTCATTTTTCACTTTTTGCTCTAAAAGTCATAAACTATGCGTTTCCGACAAGTAACATTCACTACATAAATAAAGGTAATTAAATTTGCAACAATTTAAGCCTAACCGCAGCTCTCTAAACCTTATAACAACTAAGCTGTGGCCTTTCAAAGATAGTCAGTTTTTCCCGAAAATTTCCAATTTTTAGTTTTGCTCCCGTTTGAACCAAAATATTGGCAAAACCGCTCGTTCTATGAGAAGGTCGTAAAATAAAGTTGTAGAAAATTTAATTTTCTTTTATTAGAGCACAACACAATCACTCACAATCTGCATATCAAAACATAAGCTGGGAGTACCTCCACGCGGTGAAGGCGGTAACAGTGTAAACTGGCTAAAACTCCCATCAACTAAACACATTTGTTTCGGGCTTATGTTTTGTTTTTGATTTTCGCACAAGATAGTAATTAGAAGTAGCCCATCAACCTCTAGAACATCGGGCCCTATGAATCTTCGGAGCATTTGTTTCCTTTGTGCGGAGGAAATCACTGAGGAGTTTCTCCAGCTCCAAAACAAACTTCCCAAATCACGCAGAAATGAGGTGTTCAAAGTAGAATCGATGACAGTTAGGGAATCAATGCTCGATGCAGCCAGTCGTCGAGGTGATACATTGAGCAAGTCATTGATCGTCTTACAGCCACTTTTGACCTCGTTGCATCTGATGCCAGGTACCATAAGTTATGCCAAAAGAAGTTTTACTGTCTTCCATTCAGCGTGCGAGAGAAGAAATCCTCAGAACCCAAAAATGTCCCAGAGTGCATGGAATACATATATTCCTATCTTTCTAATAACAGGGAAGAACGCCAGTTTTCCTTGAATGAACTCATTGATCAAATCAAAGGCGAATACAAACCTGACATCAGAACTGTCAAAACACACCTCCAGAATCACTTTGGCGAGTGCAGCTTCTTAGTTAAACATTTAATTTGCGTATAATCTTTTTTCCTACTTTCCCAAATTTTGTAATTTTGTTTTTTACCTATCCTGCAAATGAAAAAGTATTATCCTTTTTATGATTTTATATGCAGTTTCAATTCTTTAAAAATCTATTTCTACCTTCTTTTTGTTTTTCCGATATTGTGAGTGAACTATTTGTCTCACAGACTTTGTTCTATGCTCTAATGAAAGAAAATTAAATGCACTACAACTTTATTATATGACCTTCTCATAGAACGAGCGGTTTTTGCCAATATTTTGCTTCAAACGGGAGCAAAACTAAAAATTTCAATATTTCGGGAAAAATGAACCATCTTCGAATGGCCACAGTTTAGTCGTTATAAGGTTTAGAGAGCTGTAATTAGGCTTAAATTGTTGCAAATTTAATAACCTTAATTTATGTAGTGAATGATACTTGTCGGAAACGCATAGTTTTTGACTTTTAGAGCAAAAAGTGAAAAAAGTCCAAAATTTTCGCAGTTTATCACGTGGTGCGCAGCGAGCACAACTTTTTCGAAGTTGCAAATTGGGATTTACATCACCCTAACTGACCCAAACAACATACCAAAAATGCAGAACTACATCGTGCTTTGCGAATTTAATGTTAATTTCCACTGGCCTATAGTAGGATAGGATAGGATAGGATAAATATTAAATACACTCCGAAACATAACCCTCTTTTTGACAAACATGGGTAAAAAGGAGCTTTATGTTTGCACTAGGTTCTTAGCAAATATTACGGGAGTTAAGAATTAATAAATATAACATATATATATAATCTATCTCTGTTTCAAATTTCATCCAGATTCGATAAGCCATTTTCGTGTAAATGACACATACAAAAAAATACTTCTAATAGTAAATGTGTGGTAAATGCTAGTCAAATCTGGATTGAAATAAAAACAAAAGAAGTCCCAATTTTGAAAAAGCGCGCGTAATTCAAAGATGTTCTTCATTTTGTAAACAGATTTAACAATAATTAATGAAAATATCTAATTAACTTTTTTTATAAATTTAAAATTTTATTGAGCCTTTTTTATGGCGTACTTTATATAAATTTAGTTTTTTTTTTAATTATACAAATCCTCAGTTCCTTGCATAATTAATTATAAGAATTACGCACAAATCACGCTGTTAATCAATAATTATTTTGTCTTATTTTTATGCTAATATTTAACCCTGAATAAGGTTAAGGAATATTAATTTTTATTACCGTTTTCTGTCACAAAGTATCAAAGTATACTATTGCTAAGCTAAGGTCAAATAATTCGAATTAAAATGAAGACTAATATTATAAAGAGTTTGTCTGTTTGAACGCGCATTTCTTGGGAACTAGTAACTTTGGCACTTACTCATTCGAATTGAAAAATTACAATTGTTTTGGATAGTCCATTTTTCGTCCTACTAATATTATAAATGCGAAAGTTTGTGAGGATGGATATAATATGTATGTGTATGTATGTTTGTTACTTTTTCACGCAAATATGAACCGATTACAATGAAATTTAGCACACATATAGAGGGTAATTTGGATTAACACATAGGATAGGTTTTATCCCGGAAATCTCACGGGAACGGGAACTATGCGGGTTTTTCTTTGAAAACGCAGGCGAAGCCGTGGGCGGAAAGCTAGCAGGTTATGTATTAATCTAACAGGATCAGAGCAGTATTTCACCAAAAATATTATATAATTAGCTTGCATAATAAATTATTTTACGAAAACTTGTTTATAAACAAAATGAGCGATGAATTAAACTTGTTTTATATGCAAGGCTAACGTCCACAAAAATATACAACCATATATATATATATATATATACTCGATCATTAATTACCACAGTTAGTTCTACTAGCTGTGCCCCGCGGTTTTACCCGCATTGCTCCTCTCCTATTGGTCGTGATAATATTTGTCTGTGCCAATTAATACATAGTAGTGTAAGTTTCTATAGCCTTCTTAGATAAACGGACACCACAAAAATATTTTATTTCAATTCTAATTCGCAGTTCTAGATATAGCGCGTTCAAACAAACAAATTCTTCAGCCTTATAATATTAGTACAAAGTGGATATATGGAGGGAACATAATTATTTTTGTACCTTCTACCTGCGTTTTAATACAATAATGTGTGCTTATTACAATTATTTTGTAAACGAGTAAGATTAATATAGATATAATTTCAAATAAATCTCCTTATACACAAGGTCATGTGGAATTTACCGCTATAAATCCATTTTAGCATTACTTGGAATTTTATACGAATTACCATGTATGTAATTATATGGTTGGATCATAGATAATATAATGCTTTACTAGGTTGTACCACATTGACATACAATAAACAACTAAGTAGTTACTTGACAACGCTCAAAAGTGTCCGAAGCAAAACAACTGCCTACTCGCGTAAAAGGCAGAGTTATCTAATGAGCGATACCTACAATAGACTTTGAACATTACTGCTACGAAATAAGGTGTTAATTTCAATGTATGTTTTATACAATACCACTCGGACATTTTTTGACGATCTTTTAATGGGCGATTGTGCGTTTTGTTTTGTTTGTTGTATCTGTATTTTTAATAAGAACTACTTAAGTAGCTACATCCCGCGGCTGCACTCACGATGAATTCTGGTTCAAAGGAACCTCTATACTCCCTGATGGATTAGGTATGTTGGCGTTTATTTACTACAGATTATTTACTACAGGTTCGTAAAATTATATCTACTGAAGAGTAAAAACTCTTTCTCTTTTAGAATCATATGAATTGTACAAAATTTTCCATCTAAAAAAATAATGATGACAAAAACCTGTTGTTCTATGGATTACCTTCCATATTCTGAGAACTAAGAAGTTCTATTGTCATGATTATTTTATCTTATTTTCATCTAGTAAGAGCCTGATAATATTTTATATGTAAATGATAATATGATAAATGATTGTGTTACATTCAAACGTGATTTATATTAATATTAAACACGTGCGCTATCATCACTACATAGTATAAAACCTTAGTATAAACTATAAAACAAAGTCGCTTACTCTGTCCTTATGTCCCTTTGTATGCTTAAATCTTTAAAACTACGCAACCGATTTTGATGCGGTTTTTTAATAGATAGACTATAGAGTGATTCAAGAGGATGTCATTTATTAGGTGTCAGACAAAGCGGGCGAAGCCGCGGGCGGAAATCTAGTTGCAAATATACTAGTATTATAAATAAAACCTTTATTATTGGATAAAGTACATATTATATACGTTTAAAACCGTATAAGGAAAAATGCTTGCAGTACAAACAATTAACAGGTACTAGCTGACCCACGCAAATATGTTTACTGTTAACCAAATATTTCTGCAGCTTTTGCAACATTTTTTATTGCTTCTCCGCTTTGTTAGATACATATAATTAACTATAACAGCTCCGCGCGGTTTCACCCCCGTGGCTCCACTCTTGTTGGTCATAGCGTAATGATATATAGCCTATATATACAGTACCTACTCCCAAACTGATAATGCGCATAGAAAAATTCGTCACTGTTCGGCAACTGTCATATTCCCCGAGCCTCCGAAGACGATATGTATATAGAGTGGTTAAATGTATTTTCTTCATGCATAGTTTATTAGAATTATGAGTTTTATTGTGATTTTATGGTAAAAGAGATAAGTAACGAAATTTGTTTCGATAATTCAATGTAAGTTAATAGCGAGGATAAGCCACATGATTGCGAATATATATATTTTGTTGTATTGATTTACTTGGAAAATTCTATACTTAGAACTATTAAAGTGTCTTACTGCAGCTGGCGTAATGATGGATGTATGAAAGGTTAAAATAAGACAAAGTTTATA
>CAJQZM010035721.1:0-17349 GCA_907164665.1 Colias nastes | reverse complement strand
GTGTGTACCTGTCGGTGCAGCGCCTCGCAGGCGAGCGCGCCGGCCTGCAGGTGGTGCGGCGCGGCGCGAGGATCCCGAGCCGCGAGGATCGGCCGCGAGTAGCGCGCCGTGAACTGCCGCTCCGTGCCGAGCAGCCCCGGCATGAGGAAGTCGAACAGCGACCACAGTTCGAGCACGTTGTTCTGTGACAAACGGGCTAGTTGAAATATCCGGCGCGAAGGACCAATAAACAAAACATAACTAGATATTATTACTACGTGAAGACCCCGCCCCCATCCATAATGATCCGCTCGACTGCGGTCGGCCGGCCGCACTCGGTCACTTGCTCGCTCTTTAGCGCGATACTCACGATTAAAACGATTGATATTATATAAAGATTCCGTCTCGAAGAACCAAAATTGTTTGTCTTTTATGATTTGGTCCTTCAAACAGGATTTTTTGTTAAAACTATTTTATTGACTCGTTACGCACAGACACATGCCGTTGTTATAATAGTTCTTCACTAGTTTAAGACGTTTATTGTCACGCATTAGGCTTTTTAAAACGATCAATTTTCATCATAATAATGCAGTTTGCAAATATAAAAAGAACACGATCAAATGAGGTACAAATAAATGTAATTTAAAATATTCTAAATCTTACCTGTATCGGCGTCCCCGACAGAATGAGCCTATGATTAGCGACCAGCTGTTTAATAGCTTTAAACGCTTTCGTCTTCCCGTTCTTGATCACGTGTCCTTCATCCAGTATGCAGTAGTTCCACTTGATGGAGCTAAAGAAGTCGATATCTTTCCGCACGATATCGTACGACGCGACGATAAGGTTGTATCGTCGCACGTGTGACCGTAACCGCTCTCTTTCGACCGGCGGCCCGACGTATTGCAGCGGTTTGAGATATTTCGTCTGTATGAACTTGTTCACTTCGAATACCCAGTGACCTGTTACAAAATTGATGAATTAATGTAATGTAGAAGAGGTATTTTAAATAAAACTTGTTGTGTATTTTGGTGTTTTATTTGTTATTTTATAAATTTTGGGTGTGTTTGAATTTGTAAGGTCGGGTGTACACGATCGTCGAAACGTCGTGTAAAGGTGAACGGTGTATATGTGTTACACTGATGACCGCAGCGAATTACCGCACGCGGCGAACTAGAGTTCAGATATTACAAGGGTAGGTACACACGGTCGACGATCTCGTGTCGTATATAAGGGCAGGTACACATGGTAGACCACCTCGTGTCGAAGCATAAGGGCAGGTACACTCTATAGACTACCTCGTGATGCGGTATAAGGGCGTGTACACCATATAGACAACCTACTGGTGCAGTTTAAAGTGCGTATACTCTATAGACAACCGCGTGGTTGGGTATAAGGGCGTGCACACGGTAGACCATCTCGTATCGTATATAAGGGTAGGTACACACGGTAGACCATCTCGTGTCGTATTTAAGGGCAGGTACACATGGTAGACCACCTCGTGATACCGTACAGGGGCAGGTACACACGGTGGACCATCTCGTGTCGTATATAAGGGCACAGGTACACATGGTAGACCACCTCGTGTCGAAGCATAAGGGCGTGTACACACTGTAGACCACCTCGTGGTGCGATACAAGGGCGTGTACACACTGTAGACCACCTCGCGCTGAGGTATAAGGGCAGGTACACACGGTAGACCACCTCGTGATGCCGTACAGGGGCAGGTGCACACGGTAGTCCACTTCGTGCTGCGGTGCAAGGGCAGGTATGCTATAAGGGCGGGCACCCACCGGTGAGCGTGGGCGGGCACACGACGAGCGAGGGCAGCGCGGGCGCGTGGGCCTGCGCGCGCTCGTGGTGCGACGCGGCCACCACCACGATGGACTGCAGCGTCTTGCCGAGCCCCATGTCGTCGCACAGCACGCCGTGCAGCTTGTACTCGTATAGGAAGCGCAGCCAGTTCACGCCCGCCTAAGTTACGTTACATAAAAACCATTAGATTGAATAAAATTTCAGTTTTCATGAGTTTAGTTATCAAGTTACAATTTAATTCAATTTATGCATGCATGCATGCACGCACGCACACACGCACACACGCACGCACACATACACGCACACGCAGACACACACACCTGCTGGTAGCTCCGCAACTCCGCAGCCACGGGCACGGGCACGCGGTAATCTTTAATCGCCTTGGGGTTGAACAGCTGCTCCACAAACACTCGGTCAGCTGCCCGGCGCGCACGCAGCTCGGGTGACAGAGCTGTGGGCTCGGCCGCGGCGCCGTCCAGCGGCATCAGCTGGATCAGCGTGGCGAAACTGCGCGTCGCCATCACGCGGACCGACTCGTTGTGGTCGCTCATGCGCCCTGCACACAGACATTTCAAATGCATTTTAACTGACAATAATACGTCAATTTAAATGTTGAAAATCTCAACTTTTTTAAAAGATTAAAATAAAACTTCTTTTTCAAAAAGAGTACGTCTATTTAACTTCTTAAAAAATGATAGAAACCTTACTATCTGATATGAACACGCGTACGCATATGCGTGTGTGAGTGCGTGTTCATTAGTGTACGTGCACATACTTGCGTATGCACGTGTGTACGTGCACATATTTGCGTATGTACGTGTGTGTGTATGAAAGTGTTCGTGTGTGTGCGCGTATGTAAGTACGTGTTCATTATTGTGTACATATTATAGTATGTATGTGTGTGTGTGCACTCACCGAGCAGCGGCACGAGCAGCAGCACGATATACGGCACGAGCTGCAGCTGCAGCGTGTCCACGAGCCGCGCAAGTGCTTCCGCAGCACCGCACCGCACGCACGCACTGCCTTCGCTCAATGCTTCGATTAGCTGCAATTTAAAAAAAATGAACACCTGGTTCCCCAAATAAAAATAAACAGTGAGGAAAATTTAGCGATAAAACAAACTTCAATAGAATACAAATAGCCGATAAATAGAACCATTTTGTGGGGAACAGTAAAACAAATTTCGCAACAACACAAACAACCTATAAAAAGAATAATAAAATTCGAATATTCAACTCCAATAAAACAATATATTATTATTTTTGAAGTGAAACTTTAGGCGCGTTGAGAGTAAAACTTAAAGGTCTTGTCATCGCAATACCATCAGATCATACAGCGACGATTTTTCGTACTTTGAATCTTACCAAACAAGTTTCACTTCTGACACTTGTCCGCACACGCTTCACTACTATTATTTTTTAAGCTATTGCATAGCTTCTATCGCGGGCCTTGAGCGCGGGGACCGAATCGAGAAATTCCGTAACGAAAAAACCTCACGCTCCCCACTCCGACGGGCGGAGGTGTGGCTTGAAGGCATAGCATGCAATAGCTTTACCGCGGCAGTCCCCGAGTGACACACGTCGTTTTTTTTATTTTTTCTACTAACCTCTTGCACGAGTGCGTCCATCATCCTATGCGGTTCCCTTGCGGCCATAGCGGCAAGCGCACGCGCAGCCATGTGCCTTAGCGCAGTGTATTGTGCCCGACATAGCGCTGCACATGCTCGGCCACCTGACGATACCTTCTGCCATACAGCAGGGCCGAGGTGGGCACATACAGCTTCTACTACTTGGAGACGAGAGATTAACTCTTCGGCGGCATCTGCTTCTAGTGCATCTAATTCTACAAATAACATAAAATAAATAGTTACACAATACACGCATAAGGAACAAAGCATTAAATCTATACTAATATAATAAAACTGAAGAGTTTGCTTGTTTGTTTGTTTGAATGCGCTAATCTCAGGAACTACTGGTCCGAATTGAAAAATTATTTAGGTGTTAGATAGCCCATTTATCGAGGAAGGCTATAGAATATATATCATCACGCTAAGACCAAAAGAAGAGGAGCCACATGGGTGAAACCGCGGGGCACAGTTAGTTTAAAAATAAAGCATTCTTTGCATAACTAACTGATGATACAAATAATTTGATAAGTTTTGAATAGGTATTAGTAGTGCGTTGGATAATGAAGTCGTAGTTATGCTAAAAGATTTCGGCATAGCGTTTGATTTATTTGACCATGAAATTTTACGAAGAATTATCTCTGAATTCAGTAGTATCATGTCATTGCATTAATGGTGCGTATTATAGCATCTCAATCGTATTCAACTCGTCAAGATACACTATTAAATTTCTTGGGAAAATGCTATACCAATGAGGAGTTCCCCAAGGATCTCAATTGAGACCATTGTTTTTAATTTTGTTCGTAAATTTTTCTAAGACTATTTACTAACATTTTTAAGCTTAAAAATACATTTTATTCGATGAATATTTCTTATAAAGTTCTGGTATATGATCCAAAAGGTATGTTATTAAAATGAGCATAAAAATTAATATAATTATACAATATAATTATAAATAAAAACTTACCGCTATCCGTGAGAATTTTCTCAAATGGTTCCGTGATAAACTCCCATAACTTCGGCAATTTTTCAGGTAATTCATCACCAAAATACTTCGCTAGACTAGTTAATGCCATCGTCGCGCCTCGCCTCTGTATTCTTAACATCTTTCGGGTCTAAGAACAAAAAAACTCACTGTTATTTATCTTGCAAACGGTAAACTTTTAAGGTAGGGTAAATGCCTTAAAAGTTGCCTTGCCTTGGTAAGGTAGGGTAAATTATAAAGTACAAAAAGTTAATTCCTATCAGTTTTTCAGAACGATCTGCCGCTCTCACATTTTTTACATATTTATAGTTCAAAACTTCCATATTATCTTTATATTCTGTCCGTTATAGAGCAAGAGCCCGCTTCAGCCAGGCGCACAGTATTTCATAAAACCAGAAAGTTTGTCTGCGCACGTCACCAACACAGGTAAGAACGATGAGCGACTATGTAGTTTGGGTAGTGGTTACTTTGACAGGTAACAGGTAACAGGTAACAAAGGTGTAAAAAAAAGCACCTCAAATACGTTAAAGCAGGTTTGAGTAAGATGGTGAGTTTGCTCTATTGCGAACTTTTATTTACTCAGTATTATATCCTAAACTATATTTTATACAGTAGTATCGTAGTAGTAGTAGTAGTTTTATACAGTACATATAGTTCTGCAACTTGTATTGATAATGTTTACTGTGATTGCAACTGTTTAGAAAAAAATATTCTCAATACACTGACTTCGGATCACTGTGGCCAGAAAGTAGTTTTTGAATGGGATTGCATACCTACATTTAAAAGAATTAATGTTAGGTTTTTTGAAAATTTCCTCTGAAGACAATTTTATTTTGCCGGTACTTTCTTTACAAACAAAACAAATTAATTTATTTTCCATGATAACACTTCACTAAAACTCGATCAAATTTATTTCACAAACTACACAAATAAACGATAAAACGTATTAGTGAACGTATAATAATTGAACACAATACAATGTAAACGACAGATGATGCGCAGTAAAAGATCGCAATAGAGCAAACTCACCATCTCACTCAAACCTGCCTAAATATATTATATTGCCTCATGCTCGCACTTACCACAGACTTTCAAGGCCTCTGGCAATATGTAAAAACCGTGAAAACTGTCCGGCTACTGGGGTAAATTCTTTTGATAGTCCCCCAAGTAACATATCTAAAATTCAGCTTTTATACTATATTGTAAGTTTAAGTACAATTATTTTTTTGAGTTTTGAGGTGTCCGGCAGGGGGGGGGGGGTTAAAACCATACTAAGTGTCCGGCAATGGATGACATCATTTTAAATATTATTCTAAAGAAAATATCAAAAAACCGAGCTTTATGCTTTAACGTATTTGAGGTGCTTTTTTTTACACCTTTGTTACCTGTTACCTGTCAAAGTAACCACTACCCAAACTACATAGTCGCTCATCGTTCTTACCTGTGTTGGTGACGTGCGCAGACAAACTTTCTGGTTTTATGAAATGCTGTGCGCCTGGCTGAAGTGGGCTCTTGGACTATTATTATTTATTTGAAATTGAATATTATTTTTTGTCTCTTGTTTTTTGAAACGAGAGTTTTTCTTTTTCTTGAGTTTTTTTGTCACATTTCTTTCCTAAGTTTAATTATTATACCCTTGACACCTTCCAAGTTTTGTCGCATTTATTTCCTAATTTTAATTATTTTAGTGGTATTATACCCAATTTTTCTTAATTTTAATAATTTTACGGTATTATACCTGATTCTTTCCTAATTTTAATAATTTTAGCGGTTTTATACCCGATTTCTTTCCTAATTTTAACTTATCCCGCATATACCTGATCCTCGTGCGCCAACACGTGGTCTATCGCGTCGTGCGCGGCGAGTGCGGGCGGCCGGCCCCGGCGCGGCACCACTCGCTCCGCGCTGCGGTGTTGCTCGCGGAGAGTTAGTATACCGTTGTATTTGTCCACTGTGGCACAACATTTGAGTTAGTATACCGTTGTGTTTGTCCACTGTGGTACAACATTTGAGATTGACGTTGAACGAGGGACACAACAAAAGACTAAGAGACTCGTAAAGCCTTGTATCCACTTGAGCATGCTCAGGCGAATGAGCGGCTCATTTGGCCGAGCCGCTCAAGCACCTGCCGCCTGAGCACGCGCGGCCCGAGCATGCTCAGGCGTCTCCACTTGAGCGGCTCGGCCAAATGAGCATTCGCCTGAGCATGCTCAAGTGGATACAAGGCTTAAAACGTTACGATTCCTTACTGTGGTACAGAAAAGTGCAATACAAGGGGGAGACAGGGGCTCAAAAACCTTCAAAAATTACTTTACGTAATCACTCCCACATTCAAAACAAAGGACTAATACAAGAAACAGCACTGATATAAATTAACGTACTAAGGATTTAGAATTACTTATAAATGGAGAACAACACATGATAAAGAAAAAATTGAAAAAAAAATTGAATTACAATACAACTTTTTCATTATTCGATTTGCATTACCGGCAAATTCGTAATCAGCCAGTTATGCAGTGCATAATCATTAAAATATATATAAATAAACCAAGTCTCTAGTTAAAAATAATTGTAAAGTGACATAATAATTAACAACACTCACACGCAGGACCCGTATTGGTATCCGGTTTCGCCTCACTGCCGCTATCACCGCTCCCCGAGTCCGGTCCGCGTTCGCTTCGCTCCGCCTTCTCTTCGCCCGTCTCTAGCGATATGCGTGGCGTGAACTCTGGGTCGCAACTGAAATAATAGAAATATAATTAAAAAAGTCCCTGAAAATTATTTGTCTGAAAAAAATGGCATACCTATTGTATTGCATTTGAAAAATACGATTTTCTTATAAAACGTTTATGCAAGTCCATTTTTTTTTTCTTGACTTTATAACATTTTTTAATTAACAGCTATGCCATTAACAAGTCGTAAGTGCAGTAACAATCGGTTTTAGTTAAAAAAAAATGATTATTTACAAATACTTGTAATTTTTCAACGTTTTTGACGTGAAACTTCTTTAGGCGCGTTGAGAGTAAAATTTCAAGGTTGCGTCAGGGTAATACCGTCACGTCATAGAGTAAGGCGACGATTTTGGTATCTTCGGATCTCATCAAAGAAGTTTCACTTCTGACACGTGTGCACGGCACACACGCTCTTTTTTTTATAAAAATTCACATACCGCAAGAAAGCCTTCAAGTTGACCAGCACTTTATTATTCGGACACGACTCCCTCCCGTGCAGTGTGGCCAGCAAATGCGCGAGTGTATCAGCCGCTGCAGCTTGTAGTTTCTCGCTAGACTCTCGTTTGATGCTGTCCATGAGGGGTCGGATTACTGGGTTTAGTTTATCTGGCAACACTCGGAGACAGGCTACGGCGCCGCTGACTGCTGCTTGGACTCTGGTGGAGATAGTACAATGATAAGAGAATTAATTGGTGTACAAAGTGTAATAGTAGTCTTGTGATGAAAACTGTAACGAAAAGTAACCTTTATGTGAATGTACATAGGTACTTTTGATGAAAAAAAAAACGACGTGTGGCACTCGGGGACTGCCGCGGTAAAGCTATTGCATGCTATGCCTTCAAGCCACACCTCCACCCGTCGGAGTGGGGAGCGTGAGGTTTTTTCGTTACGGAATTTCTCGGTTCGGTCCCCGCGCTCAAGGCCCGCGATAGAAGCTATGCAATAGCTTAAAATTTTTTTATATGTACTTAAATAGCTCAGTAGTGTAATGCTGTGAGAATTAGTGTATCGAAATGCGCAGTCATGTTATATTGTTCTGTAGTAGACTATCATATGATGTAATTTGCGTTTGTATAAATGTGTCCTAGTTTGGTGTGCACTTTAAAAGTGTATAGTGCACTGTTATAGTGTGTAGTGCACTTTTATGTGAAAAAGTGTATTAAAAGTGAACTATAATGTTTTGTCATGCACTCTAGTGTATTGTAGTGCATTTTAATGTTTTTAAATGTGGTGATTGTGGTGAAACTCACGATACATTAAGCTCCCCTTGATCGAGCGAGCACTGTGCAACAGCTGCATGTAGTGCCGCCCGGCGTTGCTCGAGGTTCTGTGCTACTCGCTTCGCCTTCATACTTGCTACTAGTGGTGCAGTTGCCGCAGTCATTGCTGCTACCTGTTAAAAAATGTATGTTATTGTTTTATTGTGTTTTTAAATTGAATTTTATTAAATGATAGTAGTAAGTTTAAGAAAAATAACGATTTTTCGATTGATTTATAGTATACCAGATTCTGTCCGCGTGATTTACGGATAAATTTCATTATTATTATTACGGAAAAAGTATAAGCACATAGTTTCATAAAATCTGGATACGCATCCAGCGACTTTGGCGAAATTAATCAATAAAAATATCTATTAATAAAAACGAACCTGTTCTAGTCTTAATATATTGTTATACTCCTCGCCGTCCACGGGCAACTTGTAGTGTTTCATCATAGCCAATAGGTCGCGAGCCTCTTGCAATATCCTGAAAAACAACATTGCTTAAGTATTCATTTGCAATATATTCTTTGGCATATTATGATATTTTATGCAGTTACATTTTTTGTAAAATTAAATTGTAATACTGACATGATTTTAAAAGAGCAACTATGGAGTTTCTTGCCGGTTCTTCTTTATAGATACTGCTTTCCGAATCGGTGGTAAATGTTAAAAATATGTAATGACGATTCAAAAGTGCTTCTAGAAGAAGTCTAATTGAATAAATGAATGTTTGAGTTTGAATATTTTCAAGCGTTTTTAACTTTATTACATGCTTATTGGTCTCCAGGGACACTACTTGATAAATATGACGGACATTTGCCATGCAAATAGAACAAACTAGCTTTCCGCCCGCGGCTTCGCCCGCGTTTTGAAAGAAAAACCCGCATAGTTCCCGTTCCCGTGGAATTTCCGGGATGAAACCTATCCTAAGTGTTAATCCAAGTTACCCTCTATATGTGTGCTAAATTTCATTGTAATAGGTTCAGTAGTATTTGCGTGAAAGAGTAACAAACACACACACACACATACACACATCGTCACAAACTTTCGCATTTATAATATTAGTAGGATTTTGCTCGTCAAAGCTAGTTAAGGTGGATGTACCGACCGTCCCTCCATACATTTTTGATTACCTCTAAACACTTAACACAGACACTATTTCTTTAAAACTAATCATTTTATCACTTCTCTATAATGAAATGTGTGCGCGTTCGACCTTTTTAATCAATAATTTACAATATTTACTTAGAAAAACAACAGTAAAATACCGGAAAAATTTGACACTTCTACAGTAGTGTGCGTGACTTTTGCCAAGCGAAACACGACATAAAGCACGACATCTAGCGCATAGACTATATACTTATTACAGATCTAGCGCGTCAATGTCTAAACGAAAGGCGATGTTTAGACATTGACGCTAGATGTCGTGCATTCGCGTTCGTTATCTTATACATAATGAGCATAATTCTAATAAATCAAAGTTCTGTGTAAAAATTGAGTAATTTCATTTCCAATCGTTCAAAGAAAATAACAATAAAATAAAATAAAACTAATGACCTTAGAAACTATGTTTTTTTTTGTAAACAATTTATTACTCATTATTGTTCGTCCGTCGGTCGTAGGTCTGTAAACTGTATTGTACACTGAAGGTAAATGGTACTGTAGGTACTACTTTAGTTCGGCGTCGTCGTCGCGTCGCGTCGGCTTGATATAAAATTACATTCTTGATTTCATTGACACGCGCTATGATTTGCGCGCGGAATTTCTTGTGTTGTGAATTTATTTTTGTATGCTATGCATTTTAATTGATTCAAATTGCAATATTTCTCTAGTATGCATTTGAGACTATATTGTAAATTGTAATAATTGATCGTGGGTATAGTAATTAATTATTCTAATAACGCAATTAGTAATATATGTATTTTCGGTGGGATTCAAAACAAAAAATTGGCCCGTGATTTTTATGAAATTTCACCACATTGCAAATCACATCAATCATAGTTCATACACATGTATGACGAAAGTGATTAGTATTGTGGCTAACATTGACTCATCAGTTCATCACTGAAACCAGTGATAAATCAGTACCTATATCATATTGTGTTTGAATATTTTTAAACAATGATATAAGTATACAATTATTATAAATCGGTAAACTATCAAAGTAATCACAAACTTGCAAACATTGGTAAAATGTCCAGTAGTTTATGAGCCTATTCATTACAATCAAACAAACAAACAAAGTTTTCCTCTTTATAATATTAGTGTAGACAAACACTATGAATACGATCACGAATGCAAATTCGGGGATTTTCTAATTATTGCTAAATAATAATTGAATTCGTTTTGAAATACTCTATAATTTTTAGTGTATAAATAGACATTTATAATGTGGTGCTCATTTTTTTTGTACTGCTAACGCTATTGTAGGTACCTATTTTCGTTGTTTTATTTCAAGTGAACACGGCCATACAATTTTGTCACGAGCCGCCTATGATTGTAGGTACTTTTGTTAGGCTCCTTCGTCGTCCGCGTCGCGTCGGCTCGAAAGTTCTTGATTTCATTGTCACGCGCTATGATTTGCGCGCGGATTTTCTTGTGTTGTGAATTTATTTTTGTATTATTATTATTTTTTATTTTTTTTTTATTTTATTGATTCAAATAAAATATTTCACTAGTATGCATTTGAGACTATATTGTACTATGTATAATTTATCGTAGGTATAGTTATTCTTATAACGCAGTTATATTTTCGGTGGGACAATTTGACCCGTGATTTTTCTGAAATATCACCACGTTGCAAATCACATCAATCATACACACGTATGACGAAAGTATAGTGGCTAACATTGACTCATCAGTTCATCACTGAAACCAGTGATAAATCAGTATATCATATTTTATTGTGTTTGAATATTTTTTAAACAACGATATATACAATATTATTATAAATCGGTAAACTACCAAAGTACTTCCGAATTTTCAGACAGACAAACAAGTAGTTTGAACACGCAGTTTTCTTATACTAGTAGCAAAAATCAAAACCATAATATTATGTTTACCTACTATATTTTACTAAAAGTCGAGTGCGTCGAAATCGTAAATAATAGGTAATATAATGTTTTTCACCTTCCTGGTTATTTTCCCATAGTAAATAGTGTTTTAGGTTTGTTGTTGTAGGTAGGAATAATAATAATTATTCTTACTTGTTGGTTATGAAATGTATATTGAAATAATTTACTTTTACAAATCATTAGTGATATTAGTTTTGAGTGAAAATGCTTGGATCAGCATAATATTATATGGTACTTCAAATACATGTTTTGATAAAAAAACAATAGTGTAATAAAATAAAACTGCGTTTTATTGTAATCAATGTTGACAGTTAATTCCAAAATTATTGATCAATAAAATAGTTTACACCAACAAATATAACTTTTATTTTTATAACCATCGTTCATAATATAAACCGTAGCAGGTGGCGTTTTGAAGTTCTGTCTACTCATACAGAAAAATGGAAAACTTGTTTTTTTTGTAAACAATTTATTACTCATTATTGTTGTTTGGCTGTGTGTTTGGCAACTCGAAGCGTGGTCGTCCGTCGTAGGTACTTTTGTTTTGTTACTCAGGAGGATAACCTCAGACTGTAGACACTGTAGTGATGTCAAGACAAATGTGCGAAAGACTGTAAAGTCAGACGCTAATTTAGAAGACGGGCTACCCATTGGGGCTGTTGAAATTGTCTGGAGATCCTTTTGGAACTCATCCATTCTGTGGTTAAACACTTCAAACATCTGATCAATAGACTGTGTGATGGATTCCATATTAGTTTTAGTGCAGTGGCAGTGTAAATGTTGTTGTTGAGGTTATGTAAATTTAACACTTTAGTTAACTACCAAGATATAAAGAAATGAGGATAGGACACAATAACTATTGGTTGAGGTATTTATAAACTCATAATATACTTTTAAAAAAATCACGTTTTAATAAATTTCTAGAATTAAATTAGAACAGCTGATTCAAAATAGCCTAAAAAATCTTAATAATAATAATTACGCTTCACAGCAAGAAGAAATGTACCATATGTACCCGCACAAAGTCGATATTGTGTTGCCTACCGTTCGACTCAATGGCTAGGGTTGTAACTACCTTTAATAATTATTACCAAACTAATAAACCGAGTGATGCGAAATAACCATAATTCTTTTAGAGTTTGATAAAATGATCAGGCAGGTATTTTCTTTAATCCTCTGAATTCTCGGTTACTAAATTGTATCGTTGAAATTATTCTTCGCGTAAATTTAATAAATAATCATATGGAAAACACTTTTCATTTGTTTTTTTACTTTCACGCCCAACTACTATACAATAATTACGTTGTTTCGGTATTTTGACGAGAAAACGCAGGAAACATCCGTTGTATCATTTTAGATAGATTGTATATTTTGTATCTGTAGAATTGAAATCAAAGCTATGTATATGTTGTCTCCATTCTTTTCTTATCGGATTGTTGATCCCAATGCGAATGCGTCACTTAAATTTTATAAAAGACAATTAAGAACATCAAAAATAAAGTGATACGTAAATATTTCACAGTGCAATATATTATGTAATTAATAATAATTATATATTTATGAAAAAATAATTACATCAGATTTAATAATCGCAATTGTTTTGAATGTACATATGAATAAATGATTACATCATAATAGTAATAATCACAATTGTTTTATTTCCCATTTGTTGCAACCCTAGCATATTTTCATGTAGCAGCAGTACCTACACTGGCGGCGCGGCGGCATCGTGCGACATCAAAGGCATTGCCTTACTAGGTAAGTTTATAATGATTAACTCTTTAATAATTATTTTTGACTTTACTCATTTCTTTTATTATATAATTTACGTTTTACTTTTACAGAATCCGATTCAATGGATTATGAAGACGAGTCACACAACGCCATACGATAGTGATGATGAATGAACATTTCAATAAATGCATGCGTGTTTTTTTATGTTGTTTTGTAATTGATAAAGAAATAAACTAAATATTTAAATGATGATTTGTTATTTGCAACACAACTTTATATTTGAGATTCTTTACAAATGTATATTTAGTTTTGTATCATCAAATTTATAAATTTTATTCCATAGTTTTCAAAATTAAATGTAAATGACCATAAAAACATTAATAAAGTAAATCATTGATGTAAGGTCAGGGAACGTAATACATATATACATCTGACCATGTAGAAGCTAAGTCTTGTTGACTGCTGAAGTCTGTACGCAATGAAAATGTCTGCCGTTTCGAAAATAAGTTTTTAAGACCCTAATAAATAAAATATATGAATGGCAGATCTGGTCAAATACTTTCAAAATTGTATTTTTTTCAGCACTTTCATAAGTGTCTGCCAGAATGTTATCCGCGTGATAATGGTCTGCCATTGTTATTTTCCGATAGTAATAATAATCTATTTTCAAATATCAAAATGGCAGACGTGGTCAAATGGTTTCAAAGTTCGCCAAAAATTTCCACCTGTCTTACCTAAGCGCGCGCCCCGTCCACCACTCTGGGCTTAGTGACTCCTCATCTCATGTATAGTAGGTATTATTAGGGGAATCAACACACAAAAATCCAGGTCTGGTCAAATACATACAGGTAGCTTTGCGCTAGCTCTCTAGCTATTACTTCTTATGGAGAGAAAACGTAAACATGTACCACGGGCGAAGCCGGGGCGGACCGCTAGTAAATAATAAAATAATAAATAGTGTATTAGATTTGTTATTGTATCTTGTATACCTACGAATAATTATTCTTACGTCTTGTTGGGAAATGTTCAAATACCTACCTATTGAAATAATTTACTGTTACAAATCATTAGTGTTATTAGTTTTGAGTGAATAGGCATGGATCAGAAATTCAGAATATAATATGCTACTAACTACTCAAATACATACATGTTTACACAACAAACACCACTGACCTCTATAACTATAAGTTATAGAGGTCAGTGACCGTCAGTGACAAACACTATGGATACCTACGCTCGCGAATGCAAATTCGGTGATTTACTAATTATTGATACCTAGTCATTGAATTCGTTTTGAAATAGCCTGTACTTTGTAATTTTTAGTGTTATAGACATTTATAAAATGTGGTGCTCATTTTTTTGTAATAAATCATCCCGAACGCTATTGTATTTTCGTTGTTTTATTTCAAGTGAACACCTATACAATTTTGTCACGAGCCGCCTCTGGCCTCTGGGTGAAATAAACAAGTCAAATGATTTTTGTTCTAATTGTATTTTGGTAGTAGTTTGTTTAGAATTTACATTACCATTGTTTAATTTTTACCTACTATATTTTACTAAAAGTCGAGTGCGTCGAAATCGTAAATATCTTTTTCACCTTCCTGGTTTTTTTCCATAGTAAATAGTGTTTTAGATTTGTTGTTGTATGAATAATTATTCTTAGCATAATATTATATCATAGGTATATGCTACTTCAAATACATGTTTTGATAAAAAAAACAATAGTGTAATGTAATAAAATAAAACTGCGTTTTATTGTAATCAATTTTGACATTATTTATTTCCCAAAATTACAACAAAATAGTTTACGCCAACAAATATAACTTTTATTTTTATAACAATCCTACTTGTTTTACATTCACGCCATCTAGACTTAAATCTTTATCATTTTTGTATACGTCTGTGTGTGTAAACGACCCTGTATGCAATGACAGATGTTATAATGCATTTTTTTACCGAATTGGGTGGATTTTAAGGCAATGATATGACATATTTCAATAAAATATAATATTTAGTAACCGCCATGACTATTCCTACGACCTTAATCTTTTCCAATTACGCAAAAACTCAAATAAACTAGAAATGTAGAATTCAGCGCCATCTAGCGGGACATTGGCTGGGAACAGATCGTAGCAATCACCTTAATAAAAAACAAGTAAGTTAAATAAAAGAATAATTTATTTTTCATACCTGTTGCAGTTTAATGCGACCTCATCGTAATACAGAACTTGATTTAGCGCCGTGTGTAATGTGGTAACTAGTAGCGGAGGCGCCAGCTTCGATACATCTTTCTCTTTGTTGGAATCCTATCAAGAATATAATAATATTAGAAAAAAATATAAAACAGACTTGGTAAAATGTATAAATGTATTTTCGGACGTTATTTAAAGTAAATTGTTATAAATAAATAAAAAAATATATAGAAAATTACCTATATTGCCAATTTAGGGCATATCAATAAATATTTAAAACAAGATGTTATTTTTGAGTTTACCGTTCCAATTTGAACATACAATCTAACTGCATTGAGATAATATTACTACGTATGGAGGAGACACCACGAACAAAATCTGTGCGCCATTTTTTTGCTCTAACTAAGTTTTAAAAATTATTATCTAGTTAGGTACTTACCGATGAAAGTTATTCCTTTGCACTTTTCCGTATTATTTGTGCAATATCGTAACACACACGAAGGCATATTTGATGCGTTTCACTTTAAAACAAATAAAAAATGAGCGTGCAGTTACGCCATATGGCGTATGTTGAGCGGAACATAAGTGATGTAGGCGGTGTCGTCTCCATATGTATATCTCAATGTCTAACTGCAAATATTTTAAAGTTCGAGTGTGCGCTAAGTTACACACTACGAAGTTTTAGTTACTGTCCAATCAAATTGAAGGTGGAAATATTAAGTACATTGTATTATTGACTTTGAGTATAAGTTTGAGTTGAACTCACCAGCTGATGCGAAGCAATTCCAGGCGGGAACAGATCGTGCTTGACCGTGTGCGTCGCCCACGATGATATCACTAATCCCGCTACTAACCGCTGGAGGGCGCTACCCGAACGCAGGTATACTACCATCACCTGATCATAATAATGTTAAAATACGTTATAGTACGCTTTATAATTGTTACAATACGCTATACTACACTTTATTATTGTTGAAGTGAAACTTCTTTATCGGGGTTTAAAAAAAACATTAGTGTAACATTCGTTATGCGTGACATTTTCCGTTACGCGCCATCTTTTTCTTATCCCTACCACGCGTGATTCGACGTAAATATAGTAAATTATTTTTTGAAAAATATGGTCATAAAGAAGTTTCACTTCTTACGTGTGTACACTATACACTAGTACACGCACACATTTTTTTTACAATACGTTATAATACACTTTATTATTGTTACACTACGCTATAATACACTTTATAATTGTTACAATACGCTAGACTACACTTTACAATTGTTACAATACGCTAGACTACACTTTACAATTGTTACAATACGCTAGACTACACCTTATAATTGTTACACTACGCTATACTACACTTTATAATTGTTACAATACGCTAAATGAAGATGTACAATAAAAAGTTTTTATTTGTTTATGGCGTCCCTTCCTACACTAGTGTCTACAATTATCACTACATGTAAGATAAAAAGTACTGTAGAAAAATAATTCTTTAATAATAATTGTTGTTACGACACTAAATTCTATCACAGTTAGTTTTTGTAGTTTTAATTTTAATAATTGCTTAGCATATATAAGAGTACGCACCTTAGTATAACAATCTATGGGACTCTCATCTTCAGCCTTATATTCGATGCCGGGCGCCGGCTGGACTAGATAACACGACAAATATCCTGCAATCAGAAAACATATTGTTAATTCCCCAACTTGATTTTTGGAAATCAAAATGACAGTTAAAATTGCTGTTGATCAATTCCCTTCCATGACTTGATCTACCCCACTTTCTATATTTTGAATGTACTTAGGGCAATTTGTTTCAATTGAAATTATATATTTTTGATTTATTTATTAAGACAAAAGTTAAATACGTAACACGAAGGAACTTTATTTTAAAAGAGCAACGACAAATTTTATTTTTATTTATATCTACTTATATACATATTACATCATGTTAT
>CAJQZM010035720.1:0-40893 GCA_907164665.1 Colias nastes | reverse complement strand
CCGCCAGCGCGCTGGCGAATGCGCTGGCCTATGTGTAGAGGCGACATCCGACACAGCGCGGCAAGCTCGCAAGCGCGCTGGCCAACGTTCAAATACCTACCACCAGCGCGCGAACGCCCGTTCTACACATTGGACAAGTGCATGTGCCAACGCGCTTGCCAACGCGTTGGCCTATGTGTAGTGCCGGCTTTATGGAAACCAGATGGCTGATAAACATACATATATATAATTTTAAATAAATACTTATATAGATAATAAACACCCAGACACAGAGCAAACATCTATGTTCATCACACAAATATTTGCCCCGGGTGGGAATCGAACCTACGACCTCTGGCTTGGAAGGCAGGGCCACTGCCAACCAAGCCAACCGGTCAGTCAAATATTGATTAGTTAGAAGTATTGTAATAGTAAATCTTCTAATTATTATTAATCGTTTGCACAACAATATACAAAGGTTAATTCGCACCTCACTACTGTATCCTTTTTATTTTTCAATAAAACAAACATTTAATTAAAATATCATCAACAATTACTTATCATTTTTTATTTTGTAATCTACAAGAATTGTAAGGTGGCTTCTTTCGAGAAGAATCTAACTAACTGTCGTGTTTTTTTGCTCATCATGATGATGATGATGTGATTACTATTTTGATACCTATTTAAAACTTTAACTGACAAGTGACAGATAAACTAAAAGGAACTTATCATTATATTCTCAAAATGTTTTTTTTTCTTTTTTAATGGGTTTAAAGCTTCACGCGTCCTACGTACATTATTTGCTCGTAACTAAATCAGTATGTTATAGGTCGGACGCGTGAGGGGTTAAATACAAAGGTGGAATTTTAATTACAATTTAGTATGTCCAATTAAAAAAATATTCTGTGTAATTTCAAATCATAATATCTATGACGAATTGATGTCACACTGTTTGTATGTTCAAGTGAAAGCAAATGACGCAATTAGTGTTGTGTTGAAAAAACAAATAGTTTGTTATCAAAGGCTTAAGGCTATACAAGACAAGTACCCATGTTTTGCTTGCGAATTATTTAACACTAGCTATCCGCCCGCGGCTTTGCCCGTTTGTCTGAATCCTAATAAATGAACCTTCCTCGGGAATCACTATCTTTTAAACAAAATCTAAAGCATAACATAAATACTATTTTAAGACCTATTTGTATCAATTTGAAGAATGAAATGACAAATTTTAATTTTTAGCTAGTTCGATTCCCGGTCGAAGCAAGTGAATTTTCAAAAACCTTTGAATGCAGTTCTATTTCTTTTTGAAAATAAAAGAATGTTTCCTTTCAGCAATATTTGCTATCTCCAGTATTTCAAGTGCTTTCCCTACAGGGCCCATCGAAAATTTCCACACTATAAAAAAAAAGACGTGTGGCACTCGAGGACTGCCGCGGTAAAGCTATTGCATAGCATGCCTTCAAGCCACACCTCCGAGCCCGTCGGAGTGGGGAGCGTGAGGTTTTTTCGTTACGGAATTTCTCGATTCGGTCCCCGCGCTCAAGGCCCGCGATAGAAGCTATGCAATAGCTTAAAAAAATTGTGTTAGATAGCCCATGTATCGAGGAAGGCTATACGCTAAGACCAATATGAGCGGAGCAATGCAAGTAAAACCGCGGGACACAGCTAGTTGCAAGGGTTAAATAAAAGACGTGTGGCACTCG
This sequence comes from Colias nastes, assembly GCA_907164665.1. NCBI lineage: Eukaryota > Metazoa > Arthropoda > Insecta > Lepidoptera > Pieridae > Colias > Colias nastes. Next base: position 39,211 of record CAJQZM010035720.1, on the reverse strand, counting down.
GGGACTGCCGCGGTAAAGCTATTGCATGCTATGCCTTCAAGCCACACCTCCGCGCCCGTCGGAGTGGGGAGCGTGAGGTTTTTCGTTACGCAATTTCTGGATTCGGTCCCCGCGCCGCGTCAAGGCCCTCGAAAGAAGCTATGCAATAGCTTAATAAAGGGCTCATAAGTTGGTTCACCACGCCACACGCTGACTGCAATTTAGCTGTGTAGATGTCACTTGTCATATATATTTTACTTTTTAAGTACTTGATAGTTTGATCACTTCGATTCTCTCTTACCAATTTGAATAGTCAATTCATATAGGAAAAATATTATACTTTTTCTAGCCTCCTGAAACTATAAACGAATTTATCGTCTTATTATGCTGAGACTTTTACGTTAACTATATGTCACAGAGTTTTATGCCAGGAATCATAAGAACTGAGACATTTCACAGTTGCAGACGATTTTGAAAGGATTCCTGCTGACCTAATACGAAACAGGTCAGAGGTCCAAAGAGTCCATATTTCGTTCTTTTCCTTGAAATCATAAATAGCTTCTATATTATATAGTGTTTATATATAGTGAAAAGACATACTATTAAAATATAACAAAAACGACAGGTCGATAGTATAATAACTATGATAGGTATACAAATTATGTAAAAATTGACATGATTTTTAAAGAGCAACTACGGAGTTTCTTGCCGGTTCTTCTCTGTAGAAACTGCTTTCCAAACCGTTGGTAAATGGTAAAACTACGTTAAGACTATTCAAAAATAATTATAGAAGAAGTCTTATTGAATAATTTGTTTTGCGTTTAATGTTTGAGTTTGAGTTTTAGGAACATCAGCAGTTCTTTCTTACTAGACACAATATGTTCTTTGTGTAATAAGACTAATTTTAAAACAATATGAAATATAGTAAGACGAAAATCTTATCTTTCGTATCTCCTAAAGTTCTTGCCTCAACCCATCTCCAGGAAGATTATGTACAACCGCTAACAAAACTCTAAACATTATCTTCTCCGAGAACTTCCAAAGTACTTGTGTTTTAAGTTTGAATATAATTAAATAGGTCTACTTAACCCAATTTTAATTGAGCCCCTCATGTTTATGCTTTACTGAGCCTGATAATTACTGAACTTTGTGATTGTTTGAAGATGCTGTGAGGAATTTTAATGGCGTACGTATGGTTTTATTAGTAACTTGTGCACGTGATGTCAATTTGTTTTTACTGGAGTTTAATTTACGTATCAACATGTTTCATAATAGCATAATCTATACTATCTATACTAATATTATAAAGAGGAAAGGTTTGTAATTATGTATGTATGTATGTATGGTTTTCACGCATAAACTACTGGACCGATTTCAAAAATTCTTTCACCATTAGAAAGCTGCATCTTCACTGAGCAACATAGGCTATATTGCATTTTCAAAAAAATTAGAGATCCTTACCAAAAATGCAATAATGTAACCCAAGGTTCTCAAATCCTTAATAAAAATTCTGTCATCGCGTGCGCTGCGGAATCTATTCCTTGAAGTACGAGGATGGTTCTTATGAAAAAAAACGTAAACGTGTAGGTACCACGGGCGAAGCCGGGGCGGACCGCTAGTTACAGTATAAAAGTGAAGTCCCGTGAACTGATCGATTTTCTTTAGGAACAATTAGGTGATCAGTCTTCTGTATCCTGCCAGACCGAGACATTTTCTTTCTTCGTTTCCACCGGGAATCGAACCTAGGACTCCTCGGATCTACGCTTATGCATCAACCACTGTACCAAGGAGGATTTACAATTACCGTATAATTAATGATAAATTACCGAAGGGGCGTATTGACGCATGATGATATCTGTTGAGGGATGAGATGCTGGGAACTGGGAAAATATTCAATCAAAAGGAACGAATTACGGAACATAATATTATGCTTGGCAAATAACCGACTCAATAAAATCTTCAATTCAAAGCTTTAGGTACATAAATGCTTTTCTAAAAACTATTTTACGTAAAGTGTACCTTACTCATCACTACTCGTTTTTTAGTATTGTTCTCAGATTTTCTTCAGAACTTTATAATATTGAGAGCAATAGTTGTGACGTCATCAATTAAACTGAGAGTAAGATGTCCGATATTGTCATCTCATTCGGCACAGCATGGGTCATCTTTCATATCCGTATATTCATAGTGTTCATTAATAATATTATAACTCATAAACCTCTGTAACAAGATAAGGATATTTATTAAAAGGTATTATTATAATTTTGTTAGTGTATAATCGCTTAGTATGTTTTTTTTTATTAATTAATGGCAGTGAAGATAATGGTAGTGTAGATATTGAAAATTAACATCCCTCTATAAGTACAACCGTCTCTGTAAATATTAATGGTTTTAAGTATATTTGAAATTACTGAACCGATTTTGATAAAACTTGCATAATTGGTAGATTTAGTCCCATTAAGGGACTAAATAGTATAAAAACTTCATAAAATTATCTACTTATTTCGCTAAGACGGTGTCAGTGATAAATCTTACCTCGAACTTTAAATTAGCATTATGGCGTAATAGTCGTTTTTAATATACCATACTTACCACACGTACCATATTTACCTTTCTATCATTACCTTTACACATTTCAACACACCCCTATAACAAAACAGCAAATGAACCTCAGTATGATAATAAACCAAAAATAGATATTACCCTTGGCCTTACTCATTTGAGCGTATAAAATGCACTTTTCGCCTCCATAAACCCTCATAATATAAAGCTACGTACACATTCATTACGTAAGTACCTACTACACGAGAGGAAATCTCCGGGAAATCTTGTGAATTGCGTCGCATTCAAGTCGCGAGTCACATAAAAACATTCTTATTTCTCCCCTTATCAAGCTTTTTTGTGGTACAAGTTTATAAGCGAACGCGGTTTAAAAATGTGTACGTTTTTAAGTAGTCTCCTGGAACTTGGGGGTGTGTACACCCGCACATTTCATTCCTTTGACGAAAAGAAAAACGTTAATAACTTTTAAATGATGCTAAATGATATTACCATTTTCACTGCCAATCACCGCAAAGACTAGAACTAAAGCAAATAAAAAATAACACGCAAGCTATCATGTTTCAAACTAAAATAAGTGTAGATTGTCGAGAATTTCTTTTTTTTCCGTTTATTAATTTTTGATGTGGCAGTATATCTCTCTATTAAATCTATACTAATATTATAAAGCTGAAGAGTTTGTTTGTTTGAACGCGCTTATCTCGAGAACTACTGGTCCGATTTGAAAAATTTTCTCGGTGATATAGATAGCCCATTTATCGAGGAAGGCTATAGGCCAACAGCATTATGAGTCGTGCAAAAGTTCGCAATTATAAGCGAAATATCGTTCGTGTCGTGTCAAGCGACTCTACGTGTCCAACTCTGCTGTTTTGTTTGGACTTTGGACCCGCCAATTGAATACAAAACACTACCATATTACAGCTAATTAAACGCTCTTCACTCGAAACTCGTTGCCGACGTAAATCGTAATCAAGGGGCGCGATAAATCCCGCCTTATGTGATAGTGTAACGGATTCCGACGCGGCTACGCGCTAAAATTCTTATTTATGTCCAGACGGGTGCGGCCTGAGTTATATCGCCGCAGATAAAACGTGAAAAGAAATACAAATTTGCTTAAGAATTACGTAGGAATGGTTCATCGTACAGAGTTTCTGATGTGGCTCGTTTTAACTCTTCAATTCCCATGTCTAAGTTAATAGCAATTTTGCATTTCTTTTTTACTGAAATAGTTTAAATACATCTGGCGAAGACAAAAACAAAAAACAAAAAAAAATACTACCCCCCAATTTTTTTTTATGAGGGTGTCACCTACAGGTGACACTGGGCATTGTTTTAACTTAGGACTCTAAAGGGCTAACGAGGTTTTTCTTTTTTTTTGTTGGGAATAAAAATGAATTATAATAATAATACTTATTTATGAACAAGTAGAAAAAAATACATTACTTATTTATTGTGGAACATGTACCAACACTTTAGATGTAAACCGATATTGCACTTGGCGCACATTTTTCTAGTGCGTTGGTACCGTACCTGCATCTACACTGTGAGCAATCAACTGCCGAATGGTCGTCCGCAGTTCCAGCTCTCCTCACTTCTGTGGGCACTCTCATTTGTACTGAGAATATATAGGCAGAATTACGGTTGCCACATTCCGCTGGAAATCTTAGTAGGCCCAGTTAGTTTCCATCAGCCCTTTGATCAGCCATGCATTTTTGCAAGATGCTTCTATGCCAAAACACGTTTTTTATCCACAAATCCAATGCGATCTACTTTTATGATAGGATTCAATCCGTGTTAGTAGGATACAATGGTGACGATGCCACATGACGGCAATAATTTCATCAGAAGCTTTATAAGGTCTTTTTTCTTCGGTATTTCGACTTCTTCTTCGTCATGTACACAATTTTCTCCAAAGACGGAAGGGTTATTTTGACATTCTAATTGTGCTCAAAGCATGCGACTAGAAAAATGAAAAATACTAGCGTCATTTTCGTCTCCACTATCTTCGTCCGTCTCCACTATCTTCGTCAGTCACCACACCATCATCAGGAGGAAATAAAATAATATCGCCTGGGTCTTCTCCGGCGTGCAACTCCTCGGCAATCTCATCTAACGTCAACCTGTAATACGTAAACAACCTCTAAAACAATATCACCACATAGCAATAAGACAAAATATAAACAACAGTCTTGTTATTACTTACAATGAATTCGGAATAATAAAGTTATTATAATGCCCAGTGTCACCTCCAGGTGACACGGCATATTTTCAGTGCTGTAGTGAAGATGCTATTAGTTATTTTTATCATAAAATATATTTATATTATAGATAATACTTTCATTTACTATATGTAATAAGAAAAAAAACAATACTTACTGTCGGGACATTTTTATATCACTTTACACTTCAAGGAATCACACAAACTCTGACTACTTCAAGTACGCGCGAAACAACTAAACAAATTTGATAAATATCATATAGTTAGCTTTGCCAGAAAAAAAACATGAATAGTTCAACTAATAAGCTTTGCTACAAACATGGTAGAATTCAAAAATAAATTGTCATGTGGTAAAAAAAAAATATTAAACTACTGTCACCTACAGGTGACACTGGGAATTGACTGATCCATTGAAATGTTACATTTTTTAGGCCTGACCTTGAGTTTTTTAGAGGACGCAATTTTATTTTTTTGATGTGTAGGGGGGGTCAGTGTGAAGCTAAAACCAAGTTTGTGGGGTCGCCACCCTTGTCCCATGGCCGCCATCTTGAAAATAGCGGTTGAAATGGTTTTAACGATATATCTCTTAAACTATTTATCTGATAATAAAACAATCTTAACATTATTTGTTGCAAATTAAATTCTCTACAACTTTGATTCAGTAACTTTTTGTCGTAGAACTATAAATAAAAAAGTTATAAGCGAAAATGTTCAGAAATTAGTGCTATTTATATTTTTCAATAAAACTTTTTTTTATCATTTTACGAAGAAATGATATAAGACTATTTTTGTAGATTGTTTTTCGAGGAACAACTTTTATATACTTACAACATTTTTTCATTACGTCAATAGCTAAGGTTTTACAGCGCTCTGAAGTGAGTACTATTTTTCAGTAGTAACTATACATAATAAATTGGCTATTGGCTCTTTTCCCAGACTCCACAACAATGGAAGCACACTGCAGAACATTTCAGCCCTGCTTTTCGACGTAAAAAAAAACGCACTTCCAGACTCTACCTCCTGGGTTGTGGGGAAAAGATTCAATAATTAATTATTAATAATATTGTAAAATTAATTATTAAAAATATTATTATAACAAAAATAAAATAATTACTGGTGACAAATTATTATTAGTACACACATAATATATCGTATTCTGTATAGTAAAGAGTACTTAAAATAGTACTCACTTCGGATGGCTGTAAAACCTTAGCTATTTACTTAATGAAAAAATGTTGTAAATAAAAGTTGTTCTACGAAAAACAATCTACAAAAATGGTCTGATATAATTTCTTCGTAAACTTATAAAAAAAAGTTTTATTGAAAAATATAAACATCTCTAATTTCTGAACATTTTCGCTTATAACTTTTTTGTTTATAGTTCTACGACAAAAAGTTACTGAACCTAAGTTGTAGAGAATTTAATTTGCAACGAATAATGTTAACATTGTTTTATTATCAGATAAATAGTTTAAGAGATATATCGTAAAAACCATTTCAACCGCTATTTTCAAGATGGCGGCCGTGGGACAAGGGTGGCGACCCCACAAACTTGGTGATAGCTTCACACTGACCCCCCCTACACATCAAAAAAATAAAATTGCGTCCTCTAAAAAATGCGACCCCAAATGTAACTTTTCAATGGACCAGACGGGTTAAATTCGATTTGAGAAAGCGTATGAAAATGTGTATGATTCAAAGGGAACATACCTAATATCCGATAGATTAATCACATTATAGTAAGTAGATATTATACATTCACACGCATCATTATAGCCAATGGGATCTATCATGCGATCAGGAAAGCTTTTTTTTATAATTCCAATTATACATAGAAAAACTAGAAATACATCTCATATTGCAGTGATAATTAGTTGTTAAGTAAAAATAACATAGCTGTGTCTATTGTTTCCTCATTCATTTTTATTTCATGCTTAATATAGCACCGACATCCATCGCCATTATAAAATACATATTACAATAGCGAGATTGAAAAGAAAATTAATTTTATTAAAATATTACACTTATGCTCGCCCCGTATACATTACTATTATTAACTCGCTATGCATTATTGTTTGTTCTTTGAGTACAATGAGTAAGTACCTATAACACGACTCGACAAAAAAATTTTCGTTCTTTGTCTTAAAGTTTATACTATTATTTTCCAGTTAGTTATGCACAAAAACGAAAAGAAAATACCTTTTTTCGGTATAAAGTTTGCTTTTGTGATAGTTATAATAATAATACTCATTTTTCAATTTTTATTTTAATTGATTTTAATATTTTTAAAAAGACCGCGCGGTGAGAGTGGGGTATTAACGTTTACACTGTGCCGCTAGATGGCACCCGAGTGATAAACAACCATCAGGTGTTATTTACAAGCCCAGAATAACTTAAAATGTCGTCACGAAAGTGCAAATACGATGCTGATGCATTTTGTTTTATATGTGGTCAATTTATTAAAGTTCGAGACGTGAAATATGAACTAAAGACATCTCACGTTCTCTGTGAAGCCTATGAAGCATATTTTGACTGTCCTGTACGGAATCAAGATAAGCCATGGGCTCCACATGTTGCTTGTAGATATTGTAAAAGGTGTTTGGAAGGTAAGGCAAATTACAAATTTTAAGGCCATGGGCTGCAGGATGTCATTAAAAGTACATAATATGCTGCATGCTCACTTGGATAAATTTAAAAACAATATGGGAGCCTATTCCGAAGAGCAAGGAGAACGTTTCCATCAGGACATCATGAATTTTGAACAACGCTATCAAGGCCAATACAATGAAAACATGATGGGCGACTATATTTGGGGTTTATTGAGAGAAAGTAGCTATGAACATAAAAGAAAAAGTAAAAGTGTGCACTTTTAAGTTATTTTCCACTTTTCTGTAAGCTAATTTGATAGTAAAACTTAATAAAAATAATAAACATTTTTATTTCAATAGTTTTATTTTCAATCAAAAATTATAATCCGAGATTTTTAAAAATTTCGTTCAATCAGTCTTCTAAGCACAAAAGCAAAGTTTTTCATGCCATATATTTTTTTTCCGTCTAATTACGACCTAAATACCGAAATTTAATTGCTTTGCAATCAAAGTCAAATTTCATGGTGACCCGTTGTAATGCATAAAAAGTGGGGAAAAAGTAAACTACACAACAAGACTCGATTATTTTTCAATATTACTATACCACCTACATTTTTATGTAAAAAAACTCAAACATAAACATCCCCGTAAACACATTTAGATAAACACAAACATAAAGAGCATGTCACGGTTATAACAAGATATTTAATAACCCACAATCCGTACGCAGTCACCGCAACCGCAAGGATTAATTATATTAAATGAATGGTGCGTCCACACAGAGCGAGCAGCCTCGCGAAAGCGCAAAGCTCGGTCAGTGTGGACTTGGCTTGATCGAGTAAAATGACGTCACACGCGCTTTGCTCGGCCGAGGCACGTCTACACTGACATGCTTCCTCAGGGTGCTTTTCCACCAATAATGTGAGAGGACGTGTAGCGAGGAATGTGTTTGTAAAGAACCAATCATATTGCTTCTTGTAGCTTGAAGTTTGCAGCGCTTAGCGTTTGAAGCGATACTATTGGTTATTTACAAACACATTCCTCGCAAACTATTGGTGGAATGCATCCTTATTACGTAAAATAAAGTGACCGACGATACCATCGCAAAATAAAAGCAAAGCGTTTGCGATATTCGCAAACTGTTTTAAATTTTGGTGTCACGTCCCTTACTTGTTTTGCTCATCGCTCGCAGTCTGCTGGGAAGTGTTTTTAGTTCTGCGATTGTTTGATAGAGGCAACAGTCTGTTGAAAACTAATTGCTTTGCGATCGACTTGTTTTTGTTATTTTACGAATTCGACTTCTTTTGCAAAAATGATTATAGCTTTCACTTTGCTAATACAAGTTAAGTACGTAATGACCCTACGCGTTGCTTCGTGAGGCCGCTCGCTCTATGTGAACCCGCTTAATGAATGGCGACTGAATTTTGCAGCCCCGAAGAACCGAGAAATAATAGTATAATTGATCGATCTGAATTAGTTCCAGTTGGAAGTGGAACTGTGTTTTTCTTGTAATTGAATGTAAGTTTGATTTTGATAAATGATACGCTTTGTTGGGTCGGATTGATTTATAATTTGCAAGGCGTTTTCCCGTTTCGGACGTTTCAGATAGATTTCTGTTTAATGATATTAGGCTTATGTATTAGTCTTTAATTAGTTTGGTAAGTCAATTTGAAAGTTCTTCTTCGTCTTGAATGATGAGATTTCTAAGTTCGTTTTTCTTAAAGTATTGTATTTACCTGTTTTGAACTAAGGCAAAATAACAAAACATTTAGTAAGTTTACTTGTGAACCCGTCTCCGGGATTATCAGGGCAATGACTTCAGTGTCGGGAGTTTTCTTTTCAATAGTTTATCTTTAACTGGTGTGTATATTATTACAGTTTATAAAAGAGAATTGTATTATGAATATTGTTGCTTTCCTGCTGTTGTTTTGTTGAAATTTATTAAATATTATATTTTTAATAGACAGGCAAACAAATTAATTTAGAAATATTTTTAAGGATTCACATTAGTGATTGATTGAAGATTTAATGAATATTGAGAATAATTTTTAAAGATCTGAATTAACATTTTAAAATTGATCTAAAATTATATATTGGATACAAGCAAAAAGCAATAAGTAAAATAAATACTTTAATGAAAAAACCACACAAGAAGTATTCATTATAGCTCTATATTATTCCACCTGGCTTATTAAAAACATCTAAATCCCCTGTAAATCTCACGTTTCTCCGAATTGACCTTCGACCTATAACTACCCGCACTTATTAAAACAAATTGCCCCCAGTCGTTGACCCGAAAAACTAAAGAAAATACATGAGATATCTATTAATTTGCCCCACAGGGGGCATGGGCCCTGTTTCTGACGTCTAGTGAATAATGGGAACAAATTAATGGATACCTTTAAGAACCTTTAAGAAATTGATTAGAATCATGTGTGTATTCGATTTGGAGTAATAACACTTTTAAAAGGTGGTCGCTGTGAAAATATGAGTTGAATTTCAAGGATTGAATATTTGGTTGTTACTAGAGGTGGGAGTTCCATTCCAACAATTGTAAATTAATTATGCGCATAACACTTTTAATATTAATGGTAGGAGATATCAAATACGAGTAGAATTTCAAGGATTCATTATTTGGAAAACTGGTGGCTGTTCGATTTCAACAATTCTAAGTTAATAATAACATGAAATACGTTTTCTTTGTATCATTTCGTATATTTGATCGGAATTCGGATTAATACGCTTTACGTACTTTTACTTAGCTTAGAACACTGCATTATATATGTCTGTCTTTAGGGATGGATAATAATAATTGCATCATTACTAACCTACTTAATCAGCTAAAAATACAATATTAATCAATACTTTGCTTGTTTCAGCCGTAGGACGTCCACTGCTGGACAAAGGCCTTCCTCAGGGTTTTCCACCACGTGCGGTCACCGGCGGCCTGCATCCAGCGGCTCCCTACCACTCGGACCAGGTCGTCTGTCTATCTTGTGGGTGGTCGACCCACGCTTCGTCGCCCAAATCAATACTTTACCAGGAAACTATTGCAAAACTAATCCTGTTTTAACCCAATTTTTGAAACATAAATCAGCAACATTTCCCAACAAACACAAACTACAAATACGTAGCGAAGTTTGATTTGCTTCACACTTCGCAAACCATTTTAAAGTTACCAATACCGACCATTTCTCAATGTCCACGCTGCTTCGATTGTACAAACTTACTGGGTTTCTTGACGGTTTCATTTAAGCTATTGTTGATCTACCACGTCTTAAAGCAGTATTACTTCCAGTGTGGGATAGTGATGGCGCTAGACAACCTATACAGGGTGTCCCACTATTTAATTGGTATACTAAGCGCGAAGGGACTTGTAGTTTTGCATACACTGATTACGTAAAAAATACTTAAACAACAAAATTACGTCAAAAATTTTTTGCTAAATTTTTCCTGAAAATCCATGTTTTCTTCTCTAGCTTCGCGCAGCCGGCATATACCGCTTCTCTAATGTGAGCATTTTGTCTATGAAAACATAAACTTAAATGATAGCTCACGTACTGGTGGCAAAGTTGGGCGGGTTGCTTGTTATGGGTGTACACATAGAGTTTTAAGAATTCATCTATCTGAAAAAAAATGCGTCTGGAATTTTACAAGTAGGTATTTTTTACGTACTCAGCGTACGCAAAACTATAACCTCCTTTAAGCTTAGTATACCAACAGTGGGACACCCTGTATAGTGCTGTCATTTTTCCACACTGGAAATAATACTGCTTAAAGACATCTTGGTATGGGGGCTGATTCTTTCAATGTTCTCGTAATTTTACTTCTTTGAGTAACAGGATTTGCTTTATTATCGTAATTACAAGGGATTGTTTGCAAGGGCTCGTTTGATTAATTCATTAGTAAAACATTATATTTTACTCCAGACAATATGTTCTTTTTTAGTAGTTATAAGTTTACTATTACTTGCACGGGTAGAAAGGAACTAGGGCTGAAAATGTATGAATAAACAAATCTATTATCTACCTAGGAGACGGTAACTTCAATAAAATGTAATAAAATAAATCCACCGTACTAATCACTACATAGTATAAAACAAAGTCGCTTTCTCTGTCCCTATGTCCTTTTGTATGCTTAAATCTTTAAAACTACGCAACAGATTTTGATGCGGTTTTTTTTAATAGATAGAGTGATTCAAGAGAAAGGTTTAAGTATATAATTTATTAGGTTTTAGACAAAGCGGGCGAAGCCGCGGGCGGTAAGCTAGTACATAATATATGTAAGTATCTACAGTGTGTATTTGAGATTTACTTTCCTTCCTCAATTATGTAGTTTTCATAAACTCCAATTCACATCACCTTATTAAAGTTAACTTGAAACAATTCATAAATCAAACTAAGCACCCAGATGGGTTTGTATAACGTAAGTGCTTAAGACAAACTAAAATTAATGGTCGTAAGATATAGGATATTTGTAACAGTCCCTTGTGTTAGGGATCATTGTATCATGTAGGCTTTGGGTTATCTTCAGGGATTTTTGCGTCAATGACTTGATAAACATGTTCTACACATATGAAGGAAGTTTGCGTCCGTTTTAGTATTATATCGTTTAAGATTATATGATATAATAGGTAGTTAGATATAAGTTACATATTATATATTTGTAATATTGACATGATTTTAAAAGAGCAACTATGGAGTTTCTTGCCGGTTCTTCTCCATAGATACTGCTTTCCGAATCGGTGGTAAATGTTAAAAATATGTAATGAAGATTCGAAAGTGCTTCTAAAAGAAGTTTAATTGAATAAATAAATGTTTGAGTTTGAGTTTGAGTTTGATTACGGTCATTGCGTTTAACTAATGTGTAATATTCTTGTAATTATACAAACATAGTTATAATCAAATTACACACACAAATATACACGATTGTTATATTGTAGTATCCATAATAAAAATCAATTTTTCAAGAGACTTTATTTATTATTTTATAAGTGGACTTATTCTAAATATTCTTTTACAATAATATTATGTTCACATACCTACGTCTTTATACAGCTACAATAGGCTACAATGAACACAAATCGTGACATGTCAATAACACAAAATAATATAATAATTCTAGACGTATATTTCTCGCGTATATTTTGTATTCGCATAATCTTTACTCATTTCTACAGATAATCTATTTTACGCATTATGTATAAGCTTAAACTGATCCGAAGTAAATTGCTATGTACTTGCGTAATCTTTGAGATGTGATATGTTTAGAAATAAGAGGATTATCTGATTATTTCTTAGGTATGGAATTATAACAAAAATAGGCGCGTGTTTATGACTAGAAAATGATTGAATTTTATATGAAATTGATGTCTGTTTATTTTAGCAGCTTAGCTGTGTAAGATAACATCTATACTAATATTATAAAGCTGAAGAGTTTGTTGTGTTTGTTTGTTTGTTTGAACGCGCTAATCTCAGGAACTACAGGTCCGATTTGAAAAATTATTTCGGTAAGGCAATAGGCCTTATTATCACGATAAGACCAACAGGAGCGCAGCAATGCGGGTAAAACCGCGGAGCACAGAGAGTTGTAGTAGTAGTAGTAGTATAAGTATAATATGGTGTAGACATAATAATAACTTTTACTATCATGAAGTTGATATTGTAGAAATTTATTTGTATGTTTTGTCAATTATGTGTAAATGGAACGTGCAACTATGCAATTTGAACCTGAAAATATTTTTATAACAAACTGGAATATATTTTTTGCGAACAAAAATTTCGGAACTGGTTTAAAAGTTCAAATTACCTGAATATTTACCTTTTTATCTACAGGGATTTTGTTTCGATTTGTGTATTTGCAAAGGATATAGTTACCTGTATTTTAAATGCAGAATTTTTTATACCACTGACATAGGCTTTTTATCGTCGGAGATCAACCGTGGTGTGGCCGGAGGGAACGTCTAGCTCGTTGGTCTAGCTATTGAAAAGTGAACTGAAATCTTGAAACATTAAGTATGTATTATTTAAGTTCCTTATTTCACATAAATATAATATACAAATATTCAACAAAGGCTGTAACATCTCTCAAGTATTTTTATAAAGGTTTCTAGGATCTTAGCCCGAACTTGGTAAGTGTTTGTCAAATATTCTTCGGCTAACTGTAGACGACACTTTAGTTGGTGAAGAATTATAGTTATTATGATAAGTAGGGAAACTTTAAAACTTATAGTAGGCTATTTTCCAGTGTCAGGGATGAATTTCTAACGAGGTTTTATAAGTGTTTCATAGTGTATTATACACAAGTAAAAGCTTGTTTTGGAAATGCCTTTCTTCTATGTTTAGAGGTTTAAAGTCTATCTATAATTTGATTAATCTACTGTATTACTACTAATGTACTAAAATCTTCCGGGATTTTCACTTCAGATCAAAGAAAAATACATGTTTTTAGCATTATAATTTCTTCGTTATAAATATCACTAAATTTGGTAAATTAACTAATCAGTATCACCATATTTATATTGCATGCAAATAGACAGGAATTTAATGGATATTTTCATAATAAACTACGTAAATATGCGCATTTCATAACTCTATCGCATATTTTGGCACGAGATTAACTACAGAAAAGGTAACAAAGGCTCACTATGAGGGTGTACATCAAACTATTTCCCTTTTATAGGCCGTAAACGTGACCAGGGAGAATAGAACTCTTTTTATTTAATGAAGTGTACCTTGTATGGATAACCTTTGAACGCACAAAATAAGGTGATAAGTTCCTTGTTTGTTTTTGAATATTGTTTTAAAAATCTTTTATAAATTTTGTTTGTTTGTATTTTCCTTGCACTATCCAGTATCCATGTTACCAGGTTATTAGATGCCAGATAACCATTAACCAGTTTAATTTTAATTTTTTATTTCCTGGATCAATCCGTGCGGAGCAGGGACGAGCGACTCGTATAATATCAGAGAATACTTAATAGTAGCTAACGCTAATAATATTAAAAAAGTTTTGGTGAATTTTGTTATTTTCTCCTCTTTTTATTTGAACATACCTACATTAGATATTAGAGACGACTTTACAGCAGGCGTGGTTACGGACAGACTAAAACCACACTAAAACTCACGGAAAATCAAATATTTATTTCATAAAACACTTATTTCATTTCTTGTATCTAGACACAGACTCCATAAGTCACATTACATTTATTTCATACATTCTCCTCTAATAAAAATAACATAGCCTTAAGAAGCGTTTAAATGTAAAGCACAATTTTCTCGCAAGAAGTCTGCTCTATAAATTCATAATCCTATTCATTTGTAAGAGCAGGTGTGTTACTGGATTATTATTACAACGTTATGAAGAAGGACTCTTAGTTTAAGAGCTAGTGTATGTTTTTATGGTTTAAATTATCATAATTTAAGGTACACGTAAATTATCGCGGTACAGTTTATGTTATGACACAAACAAAACACCTGCTATAAATTATTAATATTATTCCGGTACATAAGCTTGCAGTCTGCAAAGGGTCATCAGTACTTTTCACGTGATTTATTAATAACCATCACTAAACCCAAATTCCCAAACTTTCGCATTTGTAATAATATTACTAGAGATTTTAAGAAAATAAATGTAGTTTAGATTATTTTTCGATAGGCAATGATTTAAGTACAAAATACAAAATGAATACTAGTACTACTTTAATTATTTTTTTAAATTGTCTTTGTTAATCATTATTTAAACTAGAAATAATGATACTGTAGTACAAAATGAAACCCTTAAAATCGTACATCTATTATAATTTATAGGTCTTATATGGAATCGAAGAAAGACACAGTACATTTTTATCAATGGCTAAAAATCTTCAAAAGTTGTCGTTAAAAATTTGGATACAATAGCTCAATATAAAAACTAAAAATTAAAATTATGCAGCAGCTCATAACATTTAAGCGTACTTACTCACATTTTTAATATTCATTTAAGTGGTCGTATGAGCAGGAATATTAGGTTTAATGCACGACTAAAATAACTTATATCCTGTTTAATTCAGATGCTAAAGGAGAAGGATTTTCTACACTATGGAAATTGGTGAAATAATATACCTACTTATTGATTTTTCTTTTAATAAACAATTTTATAGATTCTTAATTTAAAAACTGTGCCCCACGGTTTTACCCGCATTGCTCCGATAGCATTAGCCTTCCTCGATAAATGAGCTATCTAGCACCGAAAGAATTTTTCAAATCGAACCAGTAGTTCCTGAGATTAGCGCGTTCAAACAAACAAACTCTTCATCTTTATAATAGGTATTTGTATAGATTCATTATTTAGGTATTAACAACTAGTGGACATTTCATGATTAATTGAACAAGTCGAATTCTATGCTTTATTTCAATAAAATGTTTTTCATCGATCTAGACGTAACTTTATGTTTTCACTTATTAAAGGCGTTTTATATTCGGAAAATTATTCGATCATGTATTAGTATCTTAAAATTCAACAAGGTCAAGTATATCGGTATATCAATGAAAAACAGCACAATAGGCATGACGACAGTATCCATAAATGATCGTATTAGTGTTTTTAAGGGAAAATGTATAATAAATAAATTAAATATAGTGACTTAGATATCTTAAAAACATTAAGATTAATGAGATTATCAATAAAATAAAACAGTGAAATTCTGCAGTTGGCCATTTTGACTAAAACACGCGTGACGTCACGCTTAAGTAAACAACTCACGTCAGATGTGTTTTGTTGTTATGAATATGTTGAGAATACGCATTTTTATTTATTTCTATTGTTTCACGTATGCTTTATCGACTCAGAACAGAAATATAATTGCGAATTCACGAATACGTGGTTCGGGGTTCTCCGCGCCAACTTTATACAATCATTTCTTATTATTTTCTCGCTTTAAATAATTACTAACACATTTTTGAGCATTATTTTTATGTGGATTCACACTGCAATACTGCACACCACTTATAAACTTTGAAATTCGTTTCTATAACACATATTAAATAAATATTTTTTTAATTTTCTTCGCAATGCGTACAAATAATTACGTATTTACTAAACAGTGACGTCACGCCTACGCCATGACACCTGCGAGCTGTTTTGGCACAGTTAATAAATATTTTTTGAAAAATGGCTTTAATCTTCGTTAAATTTAAGTATATTACCGAAATATAGAGTTTTTCTTGTATAGTAAACGTATACACACATTATGGAAGAGGATTTCAAAATCTTTCGTTATGCCTATTGTCTTCAATACTTATTACATCTAAATAAAGAAACAATTCAATACACTATTGCAAAACGGAAAAACATTAGCAAACTTGTCCTATAATTGATAAGAGCTATCACTTAAAAACATTACATTATTTACATTATACGGGTATATATGCTGTTGGTCTCTCGTTTTTTTTATTGTGAGCCGAAGTGTCAAAGCAAAATGTATAAAATTATCACGGTTTTGGTTATCAGTGCTGTTTTAAGTGGATCTAATGCGTATAATTGTAAGTAATTAGTGTAAGATTTTTTTATTTATTTTTTTAAATTTGTTTTTTATTATTTAAGAAATAAAGACTATGTATACCTACTAGGGTTTTCTTGGGAAAATATTTAGATATGGTAATAAGCGTGGTTTTATGGTATTATCTATTTACTGATTTTCCAAAATAACGGAGATTGTCAATTTGGAATACTGTATGTAAGAACATAATATTAAATTATTTAGATAGGTAATCATCTATACATATAATAAAATCGTAGGAAAGTCAAAACTGTACATTGAATATTTTTTTAAAAGAATACATAATCCATGATCTATAATCGATATAGAAGCCAAAAATATAGTTTTTAGAATTTTTGTCTGTTTGTCTGTTTGTCTGTTTGTCTGTTTGTCTGTTTGTCTGTATGTTTGACCGGGCTAATCTCGAAAAGTACTGCATAGATTTACTTCAAATTTTGCATGAATATTCCTTAGAGGTCGGGTGAGGATAGTTTATACATATCATCATGATATCACCTTCGGGGGAGGAGCTGTGAACCTTTATTTTTCTTACCTATTCTGTGTACTACGACAGCGTACAATCTAAAAACTCATGTTTAAATGTTGGTTTCGAGTAAGCCATGCTATTATCTAGCTTTACAAAATAAAAACCATGTCATTTACGTAATTTGGGCAGAGAAACAGTTAAATGAATCTTAGCAGTATAAAGACAAATTTGAAACAGCGCCATCTATGAAGTGTTAGAAAAATCAAATACACGTTAACTATTGGAAATTAATAATCAAATGACGCATATATAAATGTTGTTTGACAATATCTAGATTGACACTATAAAAATAATGCCATTTAAGTAACTTGGGAAGAGAAACATAGTTTAAAGAATGTAAGTTGTATAATGTTAATTTTGTAACAGCGCCATCTATGAGATTTCGTAAAAATCAAATCAATTTACATGTTAACACTACTGAATACACTGTTGAAAATTAATATAATTTAAATATAATTATTATGTTATTTATTTAACTCTTTAACCCATATCTTCCCTTCCCTATAAGGTATATTTCGTGTAAATAATAAATATGCTACATTTTTTTAAAGTGAGGGTAGATGTTTATTATTTTAAGTAAAACTAGACACCATTATCTACAGTTAATCTAATATTGATTGTGTTCATTAGTTACAATTTTAAAAATCTTCGTGTTTTATAAATTTACTAGCTTACCGCCCGCGGCTTCGTCCGCTTTGTCTAAAACTTAATAAATTATATACTAGAACCTTCCTCTTGAATCAGTCTATCTATTAAAAAAACCGCATCAAAATCCGTTGCGAAGTTTTAAAGATTTAAGCATACAAAGGGACATAGGGACATAGGGACAGAGAAAGCGACTTTTTTTATACTATGTAGTGATATTTATAAAGCAATTGAATGCCATAAAACCAAAAATATCAAATGCAATCTTCGTGTTTTGTGAATTTTCACCATCATGCGTTCCCACAAAAGGTAAGTTGTTACTTATAGGTATTTATTTTTTATAATGATAGCAATTCATGTTTTTTGTTGCAAATTATATTACACTTTTAGAATGAAATAATAAAATGATGAATTCTTTTATTATTTTGAGGTGCATTGGGAACAGTAGTTTTTGATAAAATTTTATTTGTAAGTAGCTTTTTTTATAGATTTACAGTTAACTTTTGATTTTTTTATTTACAGATTCAATGCTCATAAAATTATATCGCCTTTGGAAGACGATTTCTGCTGATATTTTTACAACACCACTTGAAAATTGATGATTTGATGATAAATATAGTAGCAGCGAGGATTAAGTGGAAATTAGTAATAATCCGCTTCGTCAATTTTTGACTGAAGTTAATGTCCAACGTCCAATGGTTGGAAGTATCTCGGAAAATTTTGGAGGATATCTTTCAGGAAGGAGAGGAGGGGCAGCCAACCACATATCAAACTACTACGTTTTAGTACCGAAAAAAATGTTATTGCCAAATGAAACGTAAATTTTGCACTCACAACTGTACAAGTAATGTTTTTATTTTGATTTTGCGGTTATCTGATTATAATATTTATCGTTATGGCTATCGAGGTACCGACCGTACTGGGATCAGAGTACATGATATACAGTTCATCATCCAGGATTGCTAAGAGCATTTTTACACTGAAAAAGATGGTTTCTTTGAATCGTAGTTGCTTCATTTATTTATTTTTAATCATTTTACATAGGTAATATGTTTTATATTTTATAAATATATCATTTTCATTATTTAAGTAGATAAAATAAATTATGTTACGGTTTTATAAGAAAACACAGTGTATTTATTAGGCGACGGTGATTTCTTCCAGGCAAAAGATATTCATCAGCTCAATAAAATTGAATAGTATGTTTTTAGTTATTCTTTAGATTCACAATTGTAATGAGCATTTCCGCATGTAAGTTGTATCGTAGTTTAGATATATCATAGTTTTGACATATTAAAGTTCCAACAAAACCCTCAAATTTTTGAGCAGAGTTGAGCAAGATAATTTGAAAAATGTGCCGTGTTAAGTATTATAGAAAAGGTTAGTTCGTTGGTAATTATTATTTCTTCTTCATTAACATGTTGTTAGTAAAAATAAACTTTGACTAACAGTCAAAGTAGTCAAAGTATATTTTAACTAATACTACTTAATATCTATTATACTTATGTTCAGTATTTATCTGTATTATTATTGCTTGGTAATTAATATATTTTCATGTCGTATACCTAATTATAAGCATAAGTTTGATGTGTAATTAGCTGGATTTATTTTTACACACTCACAGACTTATATTTTATGTTAAAAGAGTGTTAATAGTGTAAATCATAATATTTTTTTCACAATTAAAAATAATCCTTTTTTCTGATGGTGTTAGCATTGAATTAAACCGCGCTGTCGTTTCGTTCACAAAAAGTGATGTTATGAGGAGCATATTCGGTCCTCATATCATAAAAAATCTGTGCGAAAACAA
The DNA here is from genome assembly GCA_907164665.1 of Colias nastes. Taxonomy (NCBI): domain Eukaryota; kingdom Metazoa; phylum Arthropoda; class Insecta; order Lepidoptera; family Pieridae; genus Colias; species Colias nastes. The sequence goes on along the minus strand of CAJQZM010035720.1, from coordinate 19,348 downwards.
TAAACACGTGTGAGGCCCTCACGGCAGATCGGGGCGGTCTGACGCGAAGTGGGGACAGCGTTGTCACTATATCGCTTTTGCCACGCTGTTCAACAGACTTATTCGATAGTTCAGTTTTGTGTTAAGACCGCTGTGACAACCAACCCGTGAGACAACCAAACCCGGTCTCCCCTACTATCCCGTGAGACCGAAACCTTCACTGAGAGGGTATGACGTCTCACAGCTGATCGCAAACGGCATATTGTACTATCCCGTGAGACCGAAACCCTCACTGAGAGGGAATTACGTCTCACTACTGATCACGACAGTCATATTTTATCTCGAGAATCTGAAACTTTACTCAATATGAAGACCGTTTGACAAATGATAGGGTGCATCATAATATTATTCGATCTCTTGAAGATGAACATGAGCATAAGCAATGACTAGAGTAGGGACGCGAATATTACAATTATATGAGACAAGAACGATTAATAAGTTTGTTTAATGAAAGATTAAGAATTGAAACTATTCGGTCTCTGGAAACGGACGAATAGCGAGAGGCCCGTCTTACTGCAGACAGATTTCGTCATAGTCTTAATGACTTGAGGTAAACAATCTACGAATTCGGTGGTGTGGTCTGACAAATATAAAAGTGGGTTTGCTTATAACCTCACAATTGATTACAGATCATCTTCTGTATAGGCGATATTAACGTAATATGTTCTTTTTGTAATGCTTTAAAGTGTAGTAAGGAGTCGGCTTTCGTTTGAAGATACACCGGAACCTTTGAAATCACTACTTTTAGAGGAACATACTGTGCAATGTAAACTGTTATTAGACAATATTCGCTCTTATAGTAGTGCGTTTCAAATGATCCTTTGGTGCTCAATAATTATCAGAAGGTCCGTTCATGCTTACTTTTAAGATACAAGGTCAAGTTTACCATTTGATAGGATCCCTTTTGCCTGAAGGCCAACCTAAGTTTGTTTAAATATATTTTGTATTCGACTACAACGAATAGTGGAATACAAGAAATCAATATTTCTCAAATTTAAAACTGAACTCATTTCACAATTTTAGAACAGGTTAATTCGTATATATGCAGTTTTAAATCGACATTAGAAGCTTTTCCTCAAGATGGTGATATCGGCACTCAGGAACTCCTTGGACGTGTTATAACGTCCAGGCCACAGTATTACAAATTTTTCCTAAAATAGAGCAACGAATGTATTTTCGCATAGCAACGGAGGGGAACTCGCGGGGGGTCAAGTGACGCGGGCCACGTACCACAAACATGCTTAGTTTGTGGTACCGAGCGCGAAAGAAAGTCATCGTGTTTTTAGTAAAGTTACTATGTAAACTAACGTAATTTACATAGTCATACTTAGGTACATATTCTATAATGGTGTGCTCAAACTGTTAATCTACATTTAATTTAGATTATTATTTGATACTAAGTAATGTACCTAGAATTTAAATCACATTCATTCATGTTTTCTTCAGATTTTAAGATTTTCTTATCAGAGTGTTCAATTTTAATGTAGTTAAATTTTATAAGAGACAATAATTAAGAACATTCAAAAATAAAGTGTCACGTAAAAAACGACCTAATCGCGGACGAAGTCGCGGGCAACAGCTAGTTAAAAATAGTTGAACGCTACACACTCATTTATTCGAAGTTAGTGCTAAGTAGTTACTATGTAAAATTAATTTAATCAGTAGATACTATTTATGTCGTCAATATACAGTGGTGGACGTTTAATTAGAAACAGTAACACAATGAATTAGTCATCAAGTTTATTTAATATTTGTGTATTAATGTATTAGAGATAAAGCACTATTTCATATGTAATAGAACACCCGTTTATCTAGTTTTATAAGAAATTGCTTAATTTTAATCAAACGTTAGCTTAAATTAATGAAATTAAACAACTTTAAGTACAGTCTGATTTCCGAGTATTTTCAGTCTGGACAACAAATTAGAAACAGCATGGTGCGAATGTTCTAAAGTCAAAACCTATTAAAATATCGTTAATATTTTTTTCTTCAACAATTATTTGCACCATTTTTTAAACATTCTATCTACAAGTTTCTGAAAATTAATTAACTTTGCAGCAAAAATGGATAAAAGTAAAATTTGTGACCCATCAACAAGAAAAATAATTTTAAGTTTACATTTTGACAAAAACTGGAGTTACACGAAAATTGCAAATCATTTAGAGAGTTCTATAAAAAGATATTCAATGCTATAGTTTATTTCAAAGAGCATGGTACTTCTGATTAAGTGCCTAGAAAAGCTCGACCATGAAAAACTACTGGTCGCGAGGATAGGCAAATTATTCTTCTTGCAAAGATGGATCCATTTAAGGGTTCCAATTCTATTAGGAAATATGTTTTTGCAAACGTGTGACAATCTCATACAATCTAAGCCACGACGTTGTAAAGCCGTTGTTGTCTATAAAGATTATAACAATCTAAAAACAACCCCATACTATAATGTTTCCTCCGCCATGCTTAACTGTTTATTTATTATCTAAGGTATGGTTAACTGGACGACGCGCGTATCCTTTGCGATCAGAATTGATTAAATTAATTTGTTTCGTCCCAAAATAAAACTTTTTCACTGGCCGACTGTCCACAAGCAATATTTCTTAAATGCAAATCGTCGTTCCCTGTACTGCCTAATAAGAAGCTGTACTTTCCTGGCGTCTCTCACAAACAATTTTACCTCGACTTACCACCTGCAAATCGATCTCATCGACACATGGCGTGGTTCATCTTCGGAAAAAACTAATTTTATAATAGAATTTGAGCTTTTAAATGGATCCATCTTTGCCAAAAGAATCACTTGCCTATCCTCGTGAGCAGTGATTTTTCATGGTCGAGATTTTCTAGACACTTGATCAGAAGTACCATGCTTTTTTAAATAGACTATAACATTGAATATCTTTTTATCGAACACTCTAAATGATTTGCAATTTTCCTGTAACTCCAGCTTTTGTCAAAATGTAAACTTAAGAGTATTTTTCTTGTTGATGGGTCACAAATCTTACTTTTACCCATTTTTATTGCAAAGTTAATTAATTTTCAGAAACTTTTAAATGGAATGTTTAAAAAACGGTGCAAATATTTGTAGAAGAAAAAAATATTGGCGGCATTGCAACAGGTTTTGACTTTGGAACACTCGAACCATGCTGTTTCTAATTTGTTGTCCAGACTGAAAATACTCGGAAATTAGACTTCACTTAAAGTTGTTTAATTTTATTAATTTAAGCTAACGTTTGATTAAAATTAAGCAATTTCTTATAAAGCTAGATAAACGGGTGTTCTATTACATATGAAATAGTGCTTAATCTCTAATACGTTATTATACACAAATGTCAAATGAATTTGATGACTACTTCATTGTGTTACGTGTTTCTAATTATACGTCCACCACTGTATATATTAAGTAGGTGGAAACTTGATAGGCACTACCTATTAGACTTTATTGAAACCTACGTCATAATATAGAGCTCTGGGTTGCGCATTATAATATTAATTAATTTTTCACTTTTAAGAGTCCATATACAAAATTGCGCTGGACGAAAGCTAGTATTTTTACGTTTGAACACGATCATCGTGTAGTCGAGTAGCAAAGGCTGCAGCGCTCAAAGTGGAAACATTATAGGACCTTATTATCTTGGTATCGTCTACTCCACCAATTCTAATCTAGTATCGTGGGCTTCCCGACTACTACGCGCGGGAAAAACGTACTTTAGTAATTTTGTGTCTGACGGAGCAGCGCAACACGTCCTACTCCCTAAAGCGCGGAGCGCGGTCTGCCGTAACAGCGTTTGCGCTCCCGTAATAATCGAAAATTCTAGAGAACTTCAAATTATTCCATTACTTTCATAAATCATATAATATGTATTTTTTTGATTGCAAATTTTTAAGCATAAATCTATCATTTAATGTGTATTTTTTATTTTTTTTTACTCTGTCGTATGTTTTAGAAATTCGACGCCAAATACACATAAAATTTCATCAAAGTAAGGCTATTTTAACTTAGATTTTCTTTGAATTTTTGAATAAAAGTACTTAAATTGCCTCGAACATATTTTAGGATGTCTCAGTGTCTTTACTGCTGTATATTTTATAAGAAAACTTCTTCTTTTAAATTCCGTGTAAACTACAAAGACACGAACGTCCCGCATGGAAAAAATTGAAACACGCCTCAGGTTATTGGCTATTAAACAAACTGGACAATGAAAATCAATAAATTGTCTCGAACATATTTTAGATATTGAATAAATCTTTAATTTAAGATATTATAGCACATTGTTACTAATTTAGTTTTTTTTAAACGAGCTCCTAAAGAATTACAGAAACAAGTCAAAATCACTCTAAAATAGATACGGACTCGTGCCTATTTTTGTTTTAGAAATCGGTTTAATTTTCTGTTCAAAATGAATTTAATGATCTATATTAGGCGTTCCATAGAATTAATGGGCACACTTACCTTTACATTTATTTATTAATAAATATGTTTAACTTACTATAAGAAACTGAGAAAGAAATTAAACGAAATTAATTGAAAAATAGCCGTTTTTTTTATATATTTTTGTGTTGTGTTCGATTATTTGGTGTCAAAATATAATTAAGATTTATACTTATAAGTCTTAATTGTATTTTTATATAAGTTTATAGTATAATTATAATTCTCTCGGTCCATAAAGTGGCGTCATTATAATAGGTCTATTAAAAACGTAGATTACGATAAATTCCAAGGCTCTTCCGTCAGTATTTCTTCAAACTAAATTATACCGTTGTTTGTTACTTTTCCTGCTATTCTTCAGAACGTTGGTCGCAAATATTTACTTTGAGCGTACCAAGATGTTCCTGTATACACACAACGTCGAGGTATTTCGTAGTGAAACTATATTGTTTTATGGAAGGTTAGTAAAGAAACTACAAGAAAGAAAAGCGGTTTAATCACTATTATTATAGCGAATGAAAAAATAAATTAATAAGTCTTTATTTAAAAAGACTGTACACTGTACAGTAATTATTACATTGAAATCTTATTGTTTAGATAAATTTACTATTAGGTCCCGCACTAGGAAACCTGTCGAATTTGCTGAAACGATAATATTAAAAAGTACAGAGTAAAGAAGAAAATGGTTTAAAAGAAAAATATATGCTAGTTGTGTTATTTTGCAACTAATAGACGAATTTCAAAAATTGTTTTCCCTGAGTGCTATTTATGTACCACGGGCGAAGCTGGGCAGAACGCTAGTATTCGATAAAAAAAGTCATTCTAAGGGCTCCCGCACACGGGCCACCGGCCACCGGCCACAAAACGCCGCCACCGGCATATTTTCTGTACTTTTCATACATTTTATATGGACTCGCCGCACACGGTTGACGCCGGTGGCCGCCACACGCTACTAATCGTCACTGCTCGCTTCTTGTGGCTCGTACCGGCCACTAAACGTCGACACAAAACGTCGCCACACGCCACTCGCGCGATTCCGATTATGTACATATTTTGTTAAAATTGGATGTATCCAATAACTACGGTTTCGTCTCCTTCTACGACGTTTTCTAATCAGAAGCAGCGCATTTAAACCTTCTTCGTCCGAGTCCATTATGATACTGCATTGCATTTGCATAGTTAAAAAAATAGCAGCCACCGACCACAAGTGGCGACCACCGGCCACAAGTGGCTGTCGCGCGCTTCAGCTACTTTTGTAGCTGCGTCTAGCTTCTCGTGGCGGCGTTTGTGGCTGTGGCCCGTGGCTCGTGTGCGGCGACACTAAGGCTAGTCCTGACTAAAATATGTACAAGCATTTCAGTAGTATATTTTTCAATAATTTTCAAAGTAAAATAATATAATGTCCTACCTCATGTTGTTATGTGTCTTATGTAGGTACCTATCTATATCTTGTTTTGCACTATCGTCTATCCAAATGTTAATATAAAATATTGTTTCTAACATGAAAACTCTCAAGATGTTTTCACACTACCACACATGTTCAAAAGGCAAGAAAGAATTTCGTTTGATTGAATTCCTTTACTGCTGTTTGAGGAATATGTGGGCCAAATATTTAGGTGACGTTATATAAATGGTGTGTACAGTCAAATTCTAAACAAAGGTTAATGTTTATTTTCTAATCTAAGCCAAAGCTTTATACGTTTATACGTTATTAGGTACCTTTTTTGGAAATAAATGACTATTTATTATTATATTATTTATTGAGTCAATCTTCGTAAATACAACATGAAAAATAGGTATACACATACGAAACTCTATCGGTAAAATCGACAAACTTTGATTTTCGACAAAAACTACGCTTATTTAGTTTATTTCACCTTCCTATACCTAACTTAACTAAACCTTTCTTAATTATAAAATTCAACATTGTTTATTTTTTTTAATACAACATTAAATCATAATTTAATCTATTTTTCTTTTGTTTTCAGCCCATCGTGCTGAAAACTCATGTGGGAGTCGCGGGGGAGAATGCTTTCCCATGAAATACAAATGTCCTGAGATTTTGACATACACAGAAGCGGTTGACTGCGAACAAGATCACAAATGCTGTATAATGGTTAAATAAATAATTCTTAATTAATAGAAGTTTTATTATTTATATACAAAACACTGAAGAGATTAACAATAATTTGATTAATTTTCAAGTTGGAAGAAATACCTGATTTTCCGTTAAAGAAAGCTTTCAGTATTTTAAACCTATGTAATTTATGTCATAATGGTTCTTTTAATATTCATTGGGTGCAAACAATGCGTGGCAACAAAATCGGACCATTGTGAAATGTGAACAGTAGCCACAAAACCGCACCGCGAAATTTGCATTAAACGTTAATACCTCCTTATCCTGAAAGCCTTGTAAATACTTTTGGAAACAATAGTGTAGCTCAAAGCGTCAGTTACGGCTAGGCTTTGTTGCGGTCGCAACGCGATGCCGTAATTTGTTCAACGCTGTACACTGCGTTGCATAAAATCAGGACAAGAAAAACGAGGTTAAAAATGTGAAGGAAAAAAATATGAAAGGTATATTCATTTTTGCAATGCAGTTATCATCTGTACTTATAACTATTACTTAAAAAGCTGAAGAGTTTATTTGTTTGAACGCGCTAATTTCAAAAATTACTGGACCGACTTCAAAAATTACTTAAGAATTAGATATTTACGTGGTCCCTTAGTGCAACAAGTATGTAATACTAATGTATCGCGGTCAAGGCCGGTGTGAAGGCGTAGTCGTTCATAAAAATTGCAAAATTAGCTTTAAAATTTCAGACTTACAATGCCACTTTGAAATAAAACAGCGAAATAAACCGCTTCAATCCGTGATATGACAAAATACTTTAAATACGATGGATACTTTAACATAATATGTATCCATCGTATGCCATTGATCAATTTAACATTTAAATAGTTTATGAAATGTTGTAAATAAATGTTATGATGAATAATGCCATACAGAAGGACGCACCTTCTTAATCCATATCAATTATCTTAAACATGATACAATATCATCTGAGGAAATTTCTTAATGTATAATTATCTTATAATATAATGCCTTTATACAAATAAAAACAAAGTAACGATATTTGGTATAGAGCAAAAAAACTCTGATAATTCATAATCGATTAACCTTCGCTGACGCAGTGTAATAGCTCGTGAAATACAATTCTCATACAAAAACAAGTATGAATTCTAGAATAAAAAACAAACAAATAATTATGCTAAAAATGTTTACGAGATTCAATTTGTGTTCGTAACTACGTAGGAGTTAGGAGCGACATAAATCCAGTTATTTTGCGAAAAAATGATATGGAATAAAACATTTCGTTAGAATATCCAATTGTGTTTGTTAAACATCTATATTTAGGAATACAATAGGTTAGGCCATTACACATAAATCCGTTGACATAGAACCTTGTAAAGTTAATATTTTATCCATGATGCGAATTCGTTCTCCTTTTATAAAATTATAATAGATTTTAAATACAATTTGATGCCTACAATGAAAGTAAAAGTGTGTATATTTTATTATAAAATCTCGCAGGGCATTGAACTAGAGATATGCCTATTTTTAAATTACTTGACAATTTCTATAGCAAAAATGATGTTATAGAACAATTAAATTGTGTAACGTCAACGATATTTATAGCAATTAGGATAGTGTATTATCTGCCTTTATCAATGGTGGATTGAAACACACATAATGTCTACATATTATAACACAATCCTTTTTGCAATATATCGCAGTAACCAGAACAATAAATGAACCTCAGTATTAATATCGAAATGACATCCACCATGAATTAATTAATTGCTTTATTTTATAATTTATTTTATGTGTATTGAGCCGTACACTACAAGTCATTTTCATAAATTCATATCGTAAGTTAGGTAATATTAAATAAGGGTCCATCATCTGGAATTAAAGGACAGAAATCATTGATGTTTTATTTTAAATATCTTATCATAACACCTCACTTGTAAACGTTGATCATCATCATCCTCCATTTCAGGTAGCTATTGATTTCATCGGTAAATTTTCATGTTTAAAACGTCAGAAAATTAAAAAATTTAATTACTACAAAGCCGATTACGAAAAAGTTTGTGAACATTTGGCTCAAACTGACTGGATTTCTTTTTTTGCAATAAATAAGTCCGCTGCTGACTGTGTTGATGGCTTTTATAATGTGATTAATAAAATTATTGCTGAATACACTCCTGTATCTTACACGAAATCATCAAAGTTTCCACCATGGTTTTCAAAATCTCTTATTCACATCTTTAATAATAAGTCTAAAGCATGGATCCATTGGAAGAAAAGTGGCAACAAAACAGCGTATGAGTCATTTAGTCTACTTAGAAAAAGGTTTAAAAATGAATGTAAACAATCACTATCAAAATATAGAGAACATTTAGAAAAGTCAATCTCAGAAAACGTAAAAAATTTTTGGAGTTACATATCTAATCGCAAAGCAAATAATCAAATTCCGTCAAATATGTCTCTTCTCTCGCGAACTGGAAAAACCCCCGAGGAGATATGTCAATTGTTCTCTTTATTTTTCCAGTCTGTTTATGAGCCGTCCTCCTTTATACCACATGAGTGGCAGCCGCCTGATATATTATCTGATAATTGTGACATTATTAATAACATCACTATCACAAACTCAAAAGTTAAAAAAGCCCTAATGCAGCTTGATGTGTCTAAAGGACCTGGTCCTGATAAACTGCCAGCTGTTTTCTTCAAAAAAACAGCTGATACATTATGCTACCCCCTTACCATTCTATTCAATAAATGCATAAGAGAGGGCTCGTTTCCCGATGTCTGGAAACGCGCTTATATTATCCCTATTCATAAGAGTGGTGCTAAAGATGAAATAAGTAATTATAGGCCAATCTCCATACTATGTACACTGTCGAAGCTTTTTGAAAGAATAGTCCATGATGAATTGTATCCGCAGGTAAGCAAACTCATTATACAAGAACAACACGGATTTGTAAAACGCCGCTCTACTATCACGAATATGGCTACATATACCGGATACTTATTCGAGAACATGGACAGACGCATTCAAGTGGATGCTGTTTACACGGATTTCCAAAAAGCATTCGATAGAGTTGATCATAATATTTTATTAAAGAAGTTAGCGTATAATGGTATTCGTGGGAACTTACTGAGATGGTTCTCTTCTTATGTTACCAACAGGTCACAAAGAGTTGTTGTCAATGGATACTTTTCAGACTATATTACCATTACATCGGGAGTACCGCAAGGCTCAATTCTTGGACCCCTTCTATTTATTTTATATATTAACGACATTAACACCTGTTTTCTCAATTCAAAATTTTTGCTCTATGCCGATGATCTTAAGGTATATAAAGCTATAAAAACTACACATGACTGCATAGAATTACAAGACGATTTAGACTGACTTAATACCTACTGTTCTAATAACAAATTAAATCTTAGTATTCCCAAATGTCACACTATTACTTTTACAAAGAATAGGAATCGTATTCTATTTGACTACAATCTTTGTAATGAAACATTAGATAAGGTTACGTATTTGCGAGATCTTGGAATCACTCTCGACGAAAATCTTCACATGAATTTACATATCGCTAACATCACCAGTAAAGCTTATAGAATGTACGGTTTTATAATGCGCGCATCGTTAGAATTCAAAAAGCCTTCTACGTTTATACACTTATTTACGTCGTTGGTCCGTCCGCAATTAGAGTATGGTTCGTTCGTGTGGGACCCATTTTACAACAAGTACGCGGATATTATTGAAAGAGTTCAAAAAAGGTTTTTCAATACCATGAACTACAGATGTCATAAAAAATATATCCCATATTCAGACGTTTTGAATAAATACAAATTTTTGACTCTTAAAAATAGGCGTTTGCTCCTTCAGACCATGTTCTTGTACGGACTTTGTAATAACAAATTTGACTGTCAGTATCTCGTGAGTAAATTATTTTACACCGTGCCACGAACTGTATACCGGCGAAAGCTGCGCACTTATCATCTATTCGCTACTGAGGCATGTCGTTCGAATGCTGGCTTGCGCTCCCCTCTACGTCATGTTGTTGACAATTTTAATAAAAATTTCTCTGACCTTGACATTTTTTCGAATTCAAAATTTAAGTTTCGAAGAAGTTTAGTTGATCTGCTCTTAAACATGCAATAACCTATCTTATTTTGCGTCCCTCTACTTTTATCTCTAATTCTTAATTTATTTTATTTTTATTGCCATGGCTAAGTGCACATTATTTATATTTATTTTTTCTTATTCGCATTTGTTGCACGTATAAAAATGTATGTATCCAAACTGTGGATAATGTTGTTGGTTGGACAGTTATACCTGTATTTAGATTAAGTTTTATTGTACAATTTACCACTGTTCTGCTGTTTATTATCCCTAATAAAGAAAAATAAAAATAAAAAATAACATAATCTATTTATTTATTTATTTTATTTAGAGTAAGGTGACGATTTTGCTATCTTTAAAGCTTGCCAAAGAAGTTTCATTTCTGACACGTGTGCTCGGCAAACACGCTCTTTTTAATTGCGAATAAATAAATTCTATTCTAATGTAAAAACAAAAATTTCGAGTGTTCCCATTATCATGTCCCGCAGTGTACTAGAGAAAGTGTTGCGTGGCTATTGTTCTATACGGGTGTACGGAACACATCATTATACAAATGAATATTGTGGGCTTCATTAGTATTGCTATTGTTTACCTTTAATGGTGATAAAACACACTATGTTGGTAATACGTTTGCATTACAATGTTTTCTTGTTTATTTGTGTGTAGTCTTTTAATTTACGCGATAGGGAATCTTGTACAAAATAAATAAATATCAGGAAGTTTAGAATGATCATTTTTTTAAGAGCCATCAATTAGTTCTGTAAGGCAAAACATATTTTACCAATTTCCACAATTTTACGTTTCTCCAGAGTTCAGAGTTCCCGAAACAAATTTCGGTTCTGTTTTTTAAAACTTTCCCGTCGATCCCTTTTAAACTTTTCACAAAAAATATGTACCTACTGCCTTGTCTCATTTCATCTGCCTTTACAACAAAATTCATTTAAACTCTTTAAACACGACTTTATAAGTAGTAAAAAATTATTCACTATTCACTAATAGAGAACTACATCATTACCGGATGATATGCAACAGTTTTATCTTAGGTTACATTGACGTGGTCAGCTTAAATATTAATCTATACTAATATTATAAAGCTGAAGAGTTTGTTTGTTTGTTTGAACGCGCTAATCTCAGGAACAACTGGTCCGATTTGAAAAATTCTTTCGGAGTTAGATAGCTGTGGCCCTTTTATCGAGGAAGGCTTATAGGCTATATAATATCATCACGCTAAGACCAAACAGGAGCGGAGCAATGCGGGTGAGACCGCGGAGCACAGCTAGTATGTCAATAACCTAAACACACGAATAAAAATACACACACACATATACAACAGAGTCTGAATACGGTCATAATTAATTCCTCAGAACGTTACTTCTGTATTGAAAGGGTCATATCTCAACCCGCTAAAAAATGTATACCGCCTACATTACAAGCTTGGAGTAAAAAAATGACCAAGTGTGAGTCGGACTCGCTACATAAAGGGTTCCGTACTAATAAGTTACTGAGCGCAACTGTAAAAAATTTAGTCACCTGCACCTGCAAATTATCACCGTGCCAACCGTTGCTTTTGCAACTTTTTCTAACGATAAACGACTTTTTGTAATTTCGGTTATAGGGGCATATAAAAAACTAATCATCTCTGAAAATTTCAATTAACTATGACAGTTCATAAGATACATAGCAGCCTGGTGACAGACGGTCTACAAAGTCGTAATAAGGTTTCCCTTTGAATACGGAACCCTAAAAGTGAGTTGAATAAGCAATTTCGCTTACATTTTTGTCCTTTTGAGACTGATTAGTCGACTTCTTTACTTTAATGTGACGACAGTTTATTTAGGGCGTATTACAAACAGAGGGGCTGGATTAAATTTAGAAAATGTTAATCGTTCGTTTAAATAATTGCTTCTGGGCTGTATTATGGTGCCAATGTTCTTGTTAATTTGTTTCTAATAATAATGTGGGGTATTAGAGACTTTCAGGGAATCGAAAATTACTTCTTGGGATTTTAGAATAACGATATTTTATTATTATAGATAAATATTAACATTGCTTTAACTACTGTGTCTAAAAAAGAAGCAAAATAACTTGATCGCTTTAAATTATGCTTTTAATCCTCATAATTTACAAAACTATAATTTTATACGGACTAATTTGATAATAAGCTGTCATAGAAGTCTACAAGAGAAAAAAAAATATAGACTACATAGTATAAGATAGTATATTACTCAGTATAGATATAGGTAAGTTACAAGTCATCATAGGCATATTGGTTTATAAATTACTACCTTTCCGCCCGCGGCTTCGCCCGCGTTTTCAAAGAAAAACCCGCATAGTTCCCGTTCCCGTGGGATTTCAGGGATAAAACCTATCCTATGTGTTAAAAATTACCCTCTATATGTGTGCTTTTCATTGTAATCGGTTCAGTAGTATTTGCGTGAAAGAGTAACAAACATACACATACACATCCTGACATTCATCTTCACAAACTTCCGCATTTATAATATTAGTTTAGTAGGATATTTCATAAAAAATACGTCTCGTCTGGTTATCAGACGGGTGACGGTCGATCTTAATTCGGATCTCGTATTTTAATGGTAAAAAAAATTCTTATATCTTTATAAACAAATCAAATACTTCCTCTTCCTAATATTAGTTTTAATAAAACATCAGGAAAAGATAACAAAAAACCGTGTTGATATATTATGTGTTTAAGATACTGCAATACTCTGTACATATTTAACCGTTTTCTTGTAAAGTGGGTCAAGTGCAGCGCAAATGTTTTTAAATATTTCTACAGAATGGAAAGTGTTATTATCGGAATACACTTCATTTTGTTGAGTGTTTGAATGCGAAATTTAAATGTTTCTCATATTTATACTTAGTTATAATGAACACTTAAAAACATCTATACATATAATAAAATCGTAGGAAAGTCAAAACTGTACATTGAATATTTTTTTAAAAGAATACATAATCCATGATCTATAATCGATATAGAAGCCAAAAACATAGTTTTTAGAATTTTTGTCTGTTTGTCTGTTTGTCTGTATGGTTGTCCGGGCTAATCTCGAAAAGTACTGCATAGATTGACTTCAAATTTTGCATGAATATTACTAACTGGTCGGGTCAGGCTATAGGCTACATATTATCAAGCTATCACCTACGGGAGAGGAGCTGTGAACCTTTATTTTTCTTACGTATTCCGTGTATTACGACAGCGTACAATCTAAAGACTCATGTTTAAATGTTGGTTTCGGGTAAGCCATGCTATTGTCTAGCTTTACACAATAAAAACTATGTCATTTACGTAATTTGGGCAGAGAATCAGTTTAACCTTCCTATACTCGCGCCAATTTTTGTAACACCTATACTCGCGCACGGTGTCACAGACCGATAGTGTTTACCCCTACACTATATACATTTACTAAGAAAACCGAAAACTATAACAATTTTTTTAAAGTTTAGGATGTACTGAAACAAAATAGTATTGATCATACTTAGTTTATTAATTATTTTACTGACTTATAGTCTATCACAAATCAGTCCTCGAATTTGAGATGTTTTTCTTAAGTACTAGGGAAAACTAAATTAAAAACAGACCTTCTTTTTCAAAACAAAATAAACTTCTAAATAATAATAATAAACATATCAAAGCACATATTTATCTATGTTTGGCTTAGTTTTGAGCCTTGTCTGTCCATCTTTTCCCAAGTAAAAATCACGGGAACTTTCACTGTGTTTTTCCTCAGATATCTCTTCATTGTCATCGTCTTGCTCGGTGTCGTATGTCTCTTCTTGTACCTCCACGTTGTCTTCCACCTCACTGTCATTTTCGTCTTCATAGCAGAACCAGAACTTGATTCTTCCAGCAACAATCTGATTTGATCATCGTTCATTTTGACATGAAGTATGGCCTAAAAAATTGGTCAAAATATAATTTAGAGCAACATTCATACATATATTTTACTATACATACTTCATAAAGTATTCAAAGTTTGTAAAAATATATAAATGTACAAAATATATAATATTAATACTTACACAAAAAGTTGCACCTATACTCGCGCCGGTCTCATGGACCGATTGGCGCCAAATGCTATGACACGTGAACTTCTGCCGACCACGCGACGTGCACTAAAATGAAGTTAGCCCCAAATCCGGAAACTAGCAAGGAACTCGAATTCACAGGATTTACCTGCATAAAAATAATTACGAAAATGTGTTTCGTCGGTCTCACAGACCAACGCGCGAGTATAGGAAGGTTAATGAATTTATTAGTATAAAAGACAAATTTGAAACAGCGCCATCTATGAGATTTCGTAAAAATCAAATCAATTTACATGTTAACACAATGTTAAAAATTAATAATTTAAATATAATTATGTTATTTATTTATTTAACTCTTTAACCCATATCTTCCCTTCCCTATAAGGTGCGCTTATAATTCGTGTGAATATACTACATTTTTAAAAGTGAGGGTAGATGTTTATTATTTTAAGTCAAACTAGACACCATTACAGTTAATCTAATATTGATTGTGTTCATTGGTTACATTTTTAAAAATCTTCGTGTTTTAAAAATTCGATCACGAGGCGGGACTCGAACCCGCATCCTTTAGTGATCGAATTTTTTCTATTCTTTATAAATTTATTGTTTATAAATTTATATTTATAAACAATAATACAAAAAGGTTAGTTCGTTGATAATTATTATTCCTTCATCATTTACATGTTGTTAGTAAAAATATACTTTGACTGTTTGTAGTGTATGTGAGTGAAAGAGAGGGAAGTATTATGTCATCTCTTGCGCACGTGCAACGGTGACACCGCTCACACAGCTCAGTTGGCTGCAGGCGGTCGGAGTGAGAGGTCGTGTGCGTCTAAGAGCCGATAATAGGGAAGGACATACACTACATTTTTGGCGACGAGGTAAATCGGGAATAAATGTAAGTAATTTTTTTTTGATAATAAAAAAAAAAAAAATTACAAAACAAAAAAAAAAGGGAGGAAATAGGTGTGCTGTGATAACTATTGAACTAATTATATCCACAGTCGAGTTACATCGAAGGGAATATTAAAGTTAATAATATACACACATACCTATTTTCATTATGATATTTTGTGCCGCTTACATAAAAAAAAAAAATATCCGCACAAAGTAGATAAATAACATGTGCGTGCCTTTCGAGAGGCCTCCGGCCTCCGCGCCGTAGAAAACGAAGGTTTCGTTTACATAAAGATTTAGCAAAACCTCTTAAATAATTGTAGCCAGAAGGATAAAGTAGGTGTTGTAAATTGTTTCTCGTATACATAACTACACTGATACCAATGCATACGCGGGCTGTCTTTATTGCTCGAGCGTATGGTGCCTGTTTGATAAATACACTGTACAGTGTATGGGTATACAGCTAGCGTCGTCCAGTATATGTACTCACGTAGTCATGCATAGGACTGTAACTGCGTTATGCGAGACTAAATGTGATATTTTGTTTAGTCGAGGCTGTAGATTATTATTTGGGGACATTTGTTTACATATAAATTTATTGATACTGATATGTAAGAACCTGCTTAAAGGATTGGTTAAACATGATTAAATGAGCTAAGAAGGTTCGATTCCCGATCAGCTCAGAATAGATTTGTCTGGTTACAAAAATATAATTACACCAAATACCCACTTATATCTTATTTAATTACTCGATGTGAAGTTGCATGAGTATTATTTAAGATTATTCTTTATTGCATAAAGAAGTAATTAATGGTTATCATGCAAGGAACGTAAGTTTCCTGGACAGGCTAATATAGTAACATTATGGAAGTTCATGTAAGTTGATGTATGTGTTTCGATGGTGATGTGGACCACGACAAGGGATTTCTAAAGTTGTTGTTGTTAAGCTATAATGTTACAAGATGAAGCCTGACAAAAAAAAATGTTGTGTGGTTTTATGAAACCACGGTAAAAGTGAAACTGTTCGAACGGTTCCGAACACTGCACCTACTCGGCAGCCGACCGTCACGCGACATGCGCTACACAGACCAAAAAGTTTGAGACGATGTAATAAAAGTTTCACTTTTAAAAGGGTAACGCCCGTGTACGTAATTTGAAATGTGTTACCAGATGATGCCTGGTAGTACAGGAAAAAAAAACGGGTGATGCCTGTGTGTACTTTGTACTGTGTTACCAGATAATGCCTGGTGGTCAAGAAAAATCGGGTGACGCCCGTGTGTATTTTATAATGTTATACCAGATGATGCTTGGTGGTACAAAAACAAAAATCGGGTGACGCCCGTGTGTATTTTGTAATGTTATACCAGATGATGATGCCTGGTAGTGCAAAAACAAAAATCGGGTGACGCCCGTGTGTACTTTGTAATTTTATACCAAATGATGCCTGGTAGTCGTAATATAATTACAATACAGGTGATGCCTGTAGTGATGTGATACGGGTGATGCTCGTATAAAATGTTTATATTTTGGGTGATGCCCATATTGCGAATTCATGCACTTAAATACGCGATCTTAAAAAAAAAAAGTGATAGTTCGTCACCATTTCACAGTGAAGTATTGTTCGTAAGATAGATTGTATCTTCGAAAATACTTACGGTTAGTATTGATATCCAAATAAAAAATGGAATAATACAATTTTTAAGAGCATACAGTAAATACTAAAATATTTACAGTAGCTTTTATTATTCTTATCTAAAAGTGACTTAATATTTTCATAATTTCATAGCAGATTTTGTTAAACAACGAAAGAATAATCATAATGATAAAAATACCTAAAATATCTGCGATAGGTATTGCACATTTAACCGACAACTATAAAGTTAGACAGGTTAAGTGATAATATAATAATCATAAACAGGGTAAGGTAATAAAACAATGAATATTCGAAAACAAAAATAAATGGAATGAGAGACATACAGAGTAGTCTCAATATTCATTATTTCAAACTACCCACCTGGCAGACGTTGTAATGCTCTTTCGCCTTTTATCGGTTCGTTAAACGAATTGGAACATGAATATTATCCGAATTGGTCGAGCCGATACGCCGCGCGCCGAGGTTTGAGTTTTACACTTAGCAACATATTTGGCTATTCATTTTTATTGTATATACTATGTGGCGTTGTAGGTGAGGTGGAAACAAAAAAATAATAATAAGAACTAGATACTCACCATACAGTCGACAATTATTAATTTAGTTAATTAATAAAATAAAATACAAATATCAGTAACAATAAGGGTCGTGGTGTGCCTAGGTCCAAACCCTCCGGTAGGGCTCTTACTGATATAGGTGGACGTAAGATGGAGTGCGCGTCTCGTTGCGAAGGCTAGGCGGTAGGGTGTCTTTAGGGTTGGTCGCTGAATTCCTTCAACAGGAATTAAGGAGCCGAAGCAAGCAAGACGTAGAAGGATTTCCTCAGCGGCAATCGTAGCAATGTCGTAGTACTACTGAAGATGGGTCTTAAGCGGTATGTAGCAGCGTATGAGGTTCCTTATCGGAACGTGGCAAGGACGCGACAATTCCCTGCGCGGGAACGTTGCGGGTATGTAGAAGCTCTCTAAACGGAACGTAGCAGTAGCATAACACCACTCCCTCAGCGGAAATGTAGCACCCCGGTTTGGGGTTAGGTATAACACACTGTTAATCATTACATGTTGGAACGTTGAAAACGACTTTTACGTAATTTATACAATAATATACCGTGAAAGACAATAGTTGGACAATAGACAGTTGGCATAAAATATGAATCGTTAATTGTTAATAACTAGCAAACCTGGCGAAGTCCGTTTCGCACCAGAGACACCTTTTCCTTGTTATAAACCTCACGGAGCCCGAGACCTTTCCAACGAGTGCAAAGCCGTGGAAATCGGTTCGTGCGTTCTGGAGTTGTAGCGTCAGGAAGGAAAACCCGACTTATTTTTATATAGTAGATTACTTTGATAGATAGTGTATAGTGACAAACAACCTGTCAAATATACACTTAAAATTTTTAGATAGATAATAAAGGTCAATTTCAAGACGAACATTTAATGTAAAATAAAAAATGGATCATAACCACATCATACCGCAAATATTGGTATATGTAAGAACCATGGTAAAATCATACACCATGTGCATCTAGTTATTACTATATTAATAACGACTGTTTTTAATTAAAAAAAAAAAAAACACCAATTTTATAATAGACGAGAAAATCAGCAACACAAACATCAACGTGAATAGTATTATAAAAGTCAATACACTAATAATTTTATTTACAAGTTTAAAAAGTTATTAAGAATTTAATAAGATTTACAACGTAGTAATTCATATAAAATCCAAGTTTTAATGGTGGTTTGTAAGACTGGTCTGATTTCATATTCATAAAGTAGGTACTTACGTAATACATCTTTTAAGAGCTCATCTTTTGAACATTAAATATCGCACCTAATGCATTAACACCGCTGCGAAAAAATAATGGATATCGTACTAGATTGAATAAAAGATTATCAATTAAGAAATACGTTAAAGATTTCTTGTCAAAGCAAAAAAAAATGTATTATCGCGAAAAGGTCACCATTCGTGCCTTAGTCAGAATATAAATTCCAAGTATTAATCTCTACAATATTGAGGTGGTATAGTGGTATTGATTTCGAAATGCAAAATTGAATATTGTAAATTCAAGTTAATTAATTTATGCAAATA